>JACCGJ010005436.1:0-10373 GCA_013407085.1 Atriophallophorus winterbourni
CCGCTTACATTCAACGACCATGTCTTTTGAAAGAAAGATTCAGCGACCCTAAACGCCCGTACTTGACGACGGCGTCAAGTGAAGACCTGTCGGTCAACTGTTAAGGAAGAGAGGGTCTAAAGTAGCCAAGATAAACAGCCTGGAATTGGTACACCGAAATGAAGAAGCATCCTGCCACCTTAATTATCATGGACAGCATGGCGCAGGTACCACGTACCAATTGCATCACTACCATACAACAAAAACGAGAAATATCCTGAATAGATGGGAACGGTGGAACCTAAATAGCCACAGAAGCTGTCCGACTACGTGCTAAACATGATGTTGCGTAGTTGGTGTCGCAAAGATGATCCTAAGAGATTACAAGAAGCCTGATTGATTGACCGGAGTTAGTGAGCTGTACGCTGAAACATGCTGGAGACTCACTACCACTTCTGTGTCCCTCCTCATATATGCCTATTCCTGGGCAACCTGACAGTAGTATCGCCCACATGCAGTCTGGATAAGGCTTGTGCTTTCATACCATAACATAGAAGAAGCTTGGTATGAAATGCCAACAACCCAAACTGCCGCCAAAATATCATATGGTTGATTGATGTGCTCAATTGCTTTAAAGCGAAGAAACAATTGTCCAAAAATTACATGAGATCATTCAAGGAACCTACAAATTACATCTAGGACAATCTTATTGAAAATTTCAGCCTTTCGCAACAAAACAACCACGGGTCCGAAGTTGTTTCGCCTTAGCATTATGCTCAAAAACGAGATTTTCACTTGGTAGCAGACTTGGCGAACTTTTTAACATTAATTTATCCTTTATTGAACTTGTTAAGTAATCAGTGCTGGGATAAAAATTGCGCTCACCGGATTTGCAAGCTGTTCCGTAGAATTTCCCGAACAGACGGTCAAACTGAGCACGATCATGCGTTTATCGCGTCCCTGAAATTGATCCACAGTGTTAACCTCCACCGCGGACGCATCGTTGCTTGGGCCCCAAAGCGTCCGTGTTTCGCGCAACAAATTTTTAATCAAAACCACTTGACTACGATGAGGCGCCATCACACCGACGCTAGCAGGATTGAGGCCGCGCTGCAGAGAGACAGAACCAGAGGGAAGAGTAAACCAGTAAACAACGAGCATCATGCTTGTGCACATAAAAAGGGAAGGACGAGGCGTGGTGCAAAGCGAAGCCTCCTCAATGCTTAACACGTTAACCACATCGTGCGCCATATATGGTACACGGGTGTCTGTCTCAACCTGCATCGTGCACCACATGTGGTACACATACAGCGCACGTTGCACAAAATGAATACAGCGTTTACTGTCCACATCGTGTACCACATTTGTCGCACGGATTTTATAACACCAGAGCGACACACAACCTCCCTTCCTGCTGCCTCAAGGGTCACTGAAGAAATACCAGTTTGAACGAGATGCAGGCACGGCATAGCGGCCGATCTCGGAGATGCGGTTAAAGTGTTAAACAATGGCATAATGTGTGAATAAATCCTTTGACAAATGAGGCGCAAGATTGATAAAATTGTCTATTATATCTAAATCGAGACCCTAATACGATCAAGTAGGGAATATTTTCGGTGAATCCTTACTAACAGTTCGCGCGATGCAAGACGACGGCAACAGAAAATCAAGTGACACAACAATTCGGGGCTATTGCTTAGATGTGGCCGTGAGCAGTCTGAATTTAAGTGTGCTACGACAGTGAGTTCGCTCGCTACTCCAACAAGCACCAGAACCACTATGCTTTCCTTGTTTAGAACTGATCGCTAGACCCTCGGACAATCTCGCAAAATGTTTGCGAAAGTAAAAGGTTAGCGGACTCTGAGAGTCGATTTGATTGCTCTTGTAGTCTCGACTAGTGCCTGTCTAAAGAATCAGTGCAAATTATCGACCTAGGACTCACACACAGCTCTCTGAAACCCTACTAGTTGTAAGTTTAAGATAGAAATAGTTGATAGCATCTTGTGTTGGGCAGTTGGTCAATGACAAAAATTTACGCGAAAGAAGTATTGAGCCCGAGTCACAACAAAGTATTTTCTTAAGGTAAAATGAATGCACACTGTATGAAAGCTATCTTACGCTGGCCGTAAAAGGTGAATGGGCAAGAAAATTCCACTGATTGACCATAAGGAAATAACCGCCATCATAGGAGTAAAAGAATGCCAATAAAATATAGCGGGTCGCGTTCATACTTTGGCTTGTTACACTGCAGGTTGTTTCTACGGTTGGAAAGAGCTTGAATAGAAAGCCACAGTGGTGTTTCACGATAAAAAGACCCAACACAGCATTGAACTCAGCAAACGTAGGTCGCTTTCGTTCAACGTATTACAGAGATGACCAGAGTTGATTTAACAAATTATGACGGATCACTAGCAGATAATTGCAAACAGCATGAAACCGGTCGCGGGGTGTGTGTTGGGCAAACCCGCAAACACGGATATTCTAAGATAGATGACTTTGAAATGAATTGTCATCAATAGCTTTTAAAAAGTCGATCACAAATTTACAGTCGCATTTACGGAAGCCAGGAAACAGTTTAATGCGCATTTTATGTAAAATCGAGTACCGATAGATAATGCATGAAAAGGTCACGGTAGAGAAGTAAACCTGATGAGAACGCTAATATTAACTTCAGTTTGCTTATTATAGTAAAAATAGTCAGATTGGTTTTGAAGAGATGTTACAACGGAAGTGGAGTTTCCAAAAGATTCCTGGGAGTTCAAAAAGACGGATTTCAGATAATGTCGGAGTAAACAGAGGTAAAAAATGAAACTAGAATTCCAAAAAATCAGCCTTTTGTATTATAAATTGAAGTGAGCGAAATGAAACTTGCCGAAAGTGCACAGCGTACGAGCACGGAAACCAGCTTTGCTTCGACTTCATTCGAATAAACTCGTTCATTTTGGGAGGTACAACACTGCAACTGGAGCAAGTATGAAGTATTATTACCATGTAAAATAACCGCCGAAATTCGTGGTATTCGTCTCTGAATGTATATACCAATTTTTTGTTTACCATAAGCAGCGAGTCAAAGGCACAAAATGTTATTTCCACAAGCCAGCTGTTTAGTACACGGTAGCCTCGGAATCGAGGCGCACGAAACCCCGGGAGTTCAAAAGATCAAGCAAAAATTTAGAAACATCATCAACATAGAGAGAAAACACCAAATAAGCAGGTCAAGTTGTGTTTTATACTCTCAACACTTTGTCCACGTGTGTTTCGAGAATGCGACTTTGCTCAAGACTGGAATCAGGCAAGGTGTCGTAAAATGTGCCCGCACATAAACGGACACACGAATAGTGATTGATAGCAGTGGGACTGTAAGGTGTTCTCGTGCGCACATTCGAATACCCATGCAACATCAAACCGTGTTCGTGAAGGACTTGTATCGAATAGGATTTGTGAGAAATGGATAAATGTAACGGTCAGTATCGCGCAGCAAAAAACTGTAAAGACAATTTAAATCCTACGCTTAAACACGATGGCCTGAGAACGGATGAGGGTTGGGCTTAGGGCTACAACCCTATCCGTAGAAACCTACATTGCTACGGAAACGTGACAACAGATCCGTGGTTCGTCAGTGTCTGCAGGATGACCCATTCGGCATATATTATCGTTTATATTTTTACACAATCATTTAAAAATGACAAAGTGCCACCCAATCAAGTTGGGTGTGGGCGTGATACTACCCGGTTGCCCAGGCCGAAGTAGAGGAGTTGATCTTGAGGACTCCCACCTCAAGCCTTTGGCCCGAAAGCCTAACCCGCAAGGCAGCGGAGCGAGATTAGGATCGCACCTATCGGGGCCGGATACTGTAGGTACAGTTCACAAGCCATTCGCGAGGTAGATACCAAGCAGGGACTCCCGACATCATCCCAACCAGTCGAGCCGGTGATCCTTGCGGATTCATACGCCTCTTCTGGTATACATGTCCGCGAGGGACAAGGAGACTGTGTTTGTCTGGCTTCTCACCAATGACCAACCTGGTATGAGTAACTCTGAAGATGCCAACGAGACATCACCAGTAATAAGCTCAATGGATCATCGAGGCACGCCAAGCCTCTGCAATACCACGTCAAGGTCCCGTCTCCGGGCAACGGAGTTCGCATACGAAGGTAGCCATGCACTGGCATCCGCAAGGTTAACGAAAAAGGGGACGGCCCAAGGAAACTTGGCGCAGAACGTTGGAACGCGAACTACATGCACAAGGATTCACGGTGCAGACGGCAACGGAAGCAGCGACAGACCGGAACCACTGGCGTGAAATTGTCTTCGCCTCATGTGCCACCCGCACGGAGAGGACTGAATGAATGAATGCTTAAACACAAGGTCAATTTAAATGAGATACGAGATTCAAGTTGTTATGGTAGCATAGGACGCGATGGATATTCGAGAAAAAGCTAATTGGGATGAACGTCCAAATCGCATAAACAAGTCCTCCGTGAGCAAGTTTTATGAACCATAAAGTAGAGAGATTCGAGGGAAATTCATAAACCAATATCAAAGCGTTTACCTACCTTGCTGGTGTCGAGAAACAAGACACTGTCCACAAGCGACTCACTAAGACATCGAGAGAACCAAGAAGGAAGCTGTGGAAAGCAACACAGAGAAACATACATGAGCAGTCATGTGTGCGTGCAATGATATGAAGTTAAGCTGCAAAATTGTACAGATGATAATGCATGTATGGCATGAAAGCACAAGCCTGGACCCATGCAAAGTGCCACACAGTCAGAGACTGCACGTGGGCGAAGATACTGTCAGGTTACCCCGGCCTTGACTGATATGAGAGCATAAAATAGAAATGGCAGCGAAATTCCAGCCTATTTTCGCATGCAGCTAACTCCATTTGGAAAATAATTTAGCAGTGTTACCTGCGCAGCACGAAAGCACTTCACAATTGCACACCCGTACAAAAGTGATGATGGTCAATGCCTGTTAGTGATCAGTATTAAAAGGCGGTCCCAGCTCTTGGACGTAAGCAAATACAAGATCGCAATGAACAACTTTCAGACACTCACACTAACCTCGCCGAAGATTTCCTACCTATGTCGTAATGCGTATTTTTATTGTCGAATTTCGAAAACCTATTGAGGTAGTTCTGGTCTCTCGCTTACCTAGCATAAACAAGCACAAGAGATAGGGTAACACTCACAGAAATACGGCCAATAATGACCGGATGTGGTGGAAAAAACCACTTATAAACGATCGCTCCGAAGGCAGAGTATATAGCGTTAGTCAACAATTTGGGAAAAGTAAACATCAGCTAAAAAGCGCAGTTGACCGGGAACTTTATATTAGCATGAATTTTAGCAGCAATCGATACTTAGGAATCGGGTTGTATAGACCTGCGAAACTTCGTGTAAGACGAAATCAAGATGTGCATGGCCGACACCGACAACATCAGTGTGGAATCCGGGTTAAACCCATTTCGCAACATTACACAGCGTGAATTCGCATCGTCAGCCTCAGCCAAAAATATCAAGATTTCAGTCAAGGTTTCTCACCCCACGTTGAGTGCAGAATTCATCTACAGAACCTTGAAATTCGTCAGCAAGAGTGCCCTCTGCGACAGCACTGTTGGCAGGTTTCAACGATCCATCGTAGAACAATCGATTAGCGAGGCGCACGATTGGGGCATTCATGCGATATTGCAAATCCAGCTGAACGACATGTGGAGTTGGAGTATTTTGGTGCTCAGTGAGACCCAACAGATGGGTAAACAAACTGCGATCCAAACCGCCTTGGCTGAAACGATATAATAGCACAAGATAGTCAAAACGTTACAACCAATACACATGAAATATTAACAACAATAGTTTGGAATAACGCTGAAATACAACGGCAAATACAGTCTCGGAACAAGTTGACCAGCAGCTTTGCAGAACCGATAGATTTCCAGATCCATGAAAAAGCGAAGCAATACGGGGAAAGAAAATAGTCGGCTCCAAGATATGAAAGCGATCACCTTAAAACATACACACATGGATCCAAGTGTTAGCAGGGCTACTATGGTTTAGGGTATTAGAATCATTTCAAGAAAAGATTAATGAAACAATCACTTAAACATTGCTAAGACTGTGGGAGACATTCGTCGCGCCGCAACAGCGCTTCTGATGAAACTGTTTCAAGGTGCACGTCATGTCTAGCCGTGAACACTAAAGCGAACAAATGCGACAGACTAAAGTGGTTGACAAAATACTAGATGACCAGTATCATTATTCACTATATCTGTATCAGATTGTGCAAATATAATAATAATAATTATTATTATTCAAATCACATTGCCGCACATACATTCTACTATTGATTCCAAGTGGAGACTGCAAAATCGGATATAAACAACTTCTCTGCACTCAAGAGTTGATAGCTTGATCACTTAAACAGGGGTTATGTGAAGCATTGTGAATATTCGTGATGCAGAAAAAATAAAAGTGGCATACCGAGCTCTTGAATTACGCACGAGCGGAGGTAGTTGATGTGGATCCCCGACAAGAACAAAGCGTCCACACTGTGAAGGATCCTCAGACCAGCGGAGTAGTAAAATGCTGCCAAGACTGGATGGCATAAGCAATTGGCTCGCTTCATCGACCAGGACAAGATCAAAACGAACACGAGACAGCGCCGGGTGACGCAGTGTCCCACCACTGGCTGCAATGGCAGTACAACCGATAACAGCCTGAAACACACGAAGCAAGGAGCATGTTAGCATGAAGGATGATAATGGGGCGGTGATGGTGGTGGGTGAAAACGATACGTTACCGCGCTTTCGACAGCAATGTTGATGTAATTCACCGAAGTTGTGAAGCTGGACAAAGCTGCAAGCTGATGCTCCAGCGTGAATTCTTTCAGTTCCGAACGAACGCGATCGGGCGAGCCGAGACGAAGAATTCGCGTTTCGCCATACTGGAAATTAGATCGAAACATCTACGTAAGAAAAACTATGAATTCATTAAAAAAAGGACAATCACAGAACATCTGGTTGGTGCGGGCCTCCTTCGGTCAATGTCGCATGATGTTTTTACGCTCCACGGCGTTTAGAATGACTAAACAGTAGACACAAAAGACAAGCAAACAGCCAATGACAATCTCGGACGCATCAGCCATGGCGAACTCACGTGCACCAACCGAGCGAGCAAATTGTCCACCGCGGAATGGGTATGCGAAACAACCAAGATTTTCTTGCCAATTTTGATGAACACGCGTAACAGCGAACTCAGAGTTTCGGTTTTACCTGAAACCAGGTTTAGAGATAAAGATTCAGAATTCCACGCGCATAATGAGAAAATATTGTTGAAAACACTGGATTCGGATCAACAGGCTTTGAATGCTTTGGCGTGGGAAACAGGCAATCTCAAATTGTTCAGATCGCAAATCGTTAAGTACTACCATCCAGCACAGTGTACATATTGTACTCATAAAAATATATTTCCGAAATTAGACAGTGTCAAACGGTGGGACATGGACTGAGATATCGCCAGCTTGTCTAGATATAAACGGATAGTTGAAAGGAGAATACAGTAAATACTTGGTTGCAGCTCACTGTCAGCCGAGGTGAACTTAATAGCATGAACACAACATCATCACTGACGACGAGCTGAAGTCGATAAGTCTCCTTGTCATTGTCGTCTGTTGATTTTAGTTTGTCTGTCGAAGCTACCTAGGAGCACACTAGGTCCGACTGCAAAGCACTTTGCCTGTGTTCGAGTTTCTAATTTCGTAGTGACAACAACGTTTAAAGAAAAACGCTGCGTCATGTAGTTTTTTTATTAGCAAACAGAAATAGAATTCACCAAGGCAAGCATCGAAGCGATGAACATATCACGCCGAACGCCAACTGAACAACACGCTACCATGCATGAAAGTAAAAGGAAATCAAGCAACAATTAATGGGAGACTTTTGCAAACACGATGATGATAATTGTCAACACTTACCTGTGCCCGGATAGCCTTTGATCAGTACATAATGATTCGCCATGAGAACCCGTAAAACGGCAGTACGCTGACACGCGTTCAAGTGTTTCAATAACGGTCGAACTAGGGGGTTATAAGTTCACTCGGGTGCACACTTACTTCGAGTGATAGTTTGCTTGGGCAAGGAAGAACAGAATGAGGGGGAGGTATCACCGTTGATAATCGAACGCAGATGAGCGCTAAATAGGGTGAAGGGAGATAACAAATGGGTCAGAGAACGTAGAACGGAAAAAAATCTAAAGGAGCTGCCTCGATGGTCATGGGGGTTAAAACAATTCAACAAGAAGAATCTTCATTTGCACACAGTATCTACTCCAATATGTGGCGATTTGAGCACCTAAGTTGCATTGACGCTCTCATCAGTTTGTTTGTCTGGTCTGAGGTATACACATGAAATTAGACATAGTTTTTGCTTACACTGTACACAGCTGCTGTTGCACGTATCAAGCGTGCATAGAATGCACCGGATGTGATGCATCTGGTTAGCCCCACCTTGGAACATGATAGCATCGCTGACCACGTACAAAACTAATCCTTCCCTGATTCCCAATGGGGTGGGGTTCGCTAAATGTGCTCCTTGTCAGTTTAACAGTTACCATCCACGTTATTGCTTGACTACTCACACAGTATCCCGATCCATACTCGGTCCACTGCTTATGAAACCGTTTAGCAACGACGTTAATATAGCAAACGAGGGACAATCTGAATGTAGTGTCGACGCACAAACGCCAACCGAAATAACAGAGTTTTGAATGTGTGCGCGAACCAGATCGGAAATTCTATTCACAGGGGAAATCAGCACCGTAACTTAAAGGTAAGAATATGAAACATTATAATCGTGTGGAGCAAGTGGTCAAGTTAATGCATCTGAACAAACACACTTGTTCATATTGCAATAGGATCTACAGTGGGGCTGTAAGCGGACGAAAAACGCAATATTACGACTAAAATGTTAGCGACTCCGCTCTCGTTCGCACTTTACGCCAACAGGTATGGTGAAAAGTAAACCGGAGTCAAAGTTTTCAAGAAGCTGGAAAGCATTAGACGTGGAGAAAGTGGGTGTGTCAAGACACACCCACTTTCTCCCCATGTAAGGATATAGACAGTGGTGCCTTAATTCAGATTGACACATGAGCGGGGAATGACTCTGAAAGAAATGCAGCAATGAAGGGGGATGACATATTGCTGAATTGGAGACTTCGGATTGTCCAACAGCCACAATATAACATTCGGTAAATCAGCCAAACTTAAGCTGGGACCGTGATACCAAAATGATTGTCGTGTAATCATGTCAGTATACTATATAAGCCCAAACAGAACAGACAAAACGATACCGTACAGTGAATAAGATACACGAGATGCATAGCCCATCGTGATTTGGCTATCATTTGATTGACACCGCGCAGAGGATTTCGAAACGATACACGGAAATATGTTAGGCATTTTACAATAAAATAGAAGCGTCTTGGGATCAATACAAATACGTGGGATCATACAAATATAGAACGAAGTAAGACCAGAGCTAAAAATCAACAGTGAAGGCGATGCTATGGATAAACACGCGTACCACAAAGGTGAAGGCCGCATTAATCCGAGAAGATTCGACAGATTGATTTGAGAAATTTTTGACGATGCGTACCGGTCCAGGCGAAATTCACCCATCCATTCAGGCAAAGGACTGTGAAAACAACAACAACAGCAACGATAATGGGATTAACAGCGCGATGATTACAATTTGTGATATCGGTCACGAACTGGTCAAGTGATCCGTAGCGAGGGCTAGAGGGTGAATTAGTAATTCAAAGTTATTCAAGGTTTTTAATGGTGTGGATTTAGGATAGCGACAGTGTTTAAATCCGAGAAATAACATAAATTCGAAGTGAAAGCTGATGCCAAAATTAGAAATGTATGTGAAAATATAAGTAGGAAATGCTATCACCATCATCATCAATTACAACATTACATTGATTGATTGAATCAGGCTTGTGCATTCAAATATACATAGACACCGGTCGCATATACGGAATGCTTGACCATAAAAAAATAAAATCCAAAAATTGGAAAGGGCTACGGATTTTCTAGGAGAGTAGGCCCAAACTAACTGGGATGAGGTGCCTACACCTCAAATGGAGCAGACATCCAATCAAACATCGTGAACGAGTAGAAAATGTATGCTAGGTAAATAGCCGCGCGTAAGAGGGGACAGTCTTTTGGAAACGATTCGCTTCTGAACACAGAAGCTTCGTCAGACCAAGGGTGTCGGTACGAATAGTGTTCAGGTTTAAATGGCATTTTCTTGACAAATCCTGAGTTCCCGAGGATAGACAGGCGAGATCAAGACAATTTTAGAGAGTTTAGGATTGATCAAGAAAATGCCATTT
>JACCGJ010005439.1:0-17918 GCA_013407085.1 Atriophallophorus winterbourni
CATTGTGAGCGACTTGGCATTCAAACTTCTCATAAAAGGCTTTTATGAGATTTACTATCTTTGATGGTGTACCATAATGACGGAGGATTTTCCATAACACTGGTCGGTGAACGCTATCGAAAGCCTTCTGGAAGTCGATGTAGGCCACGCATAGCTCTGATTCATTATGTGCTGCCTCTTAGGATATGACGGAGGACATGTAATCTTATATCTATTCGCGTTCATTGTGCAACACTATCGTATTGACAAGTATAATGCGATGGATTGTTTGCTTGTTTGATAGCTTAAAATTGATATGACTTGATTTCATTCATCTGAATCGAGAAACCGAAATGTTCATTCGCCTGTGATCATTGTCCAGGCCTCTTGAGACTGGGTGATGTTATAATGTATAAACCTTTTCATTGTACCTCAACATAAACACCGGTAATCAACTAATTCACAACTGTAATCTGTATCGAGCCAACTATTTCACGGTAATACCTTGTTTTGTCAAAGTCATTCATCTACTTTCACTCTTTAGTTTCGGATTATTTAAAGTCTCAAAACGCCAAATAATTTGTCTGTGATGTTTAACCTCAACTTTCTCAACCAATCCTTTAAATCTCCAAGTCAAAATAGGAACCCGCACCCGGTTAGATTAAGGAAGTGGACAAACGCGAAGCTGGTGGCCTAGAGAGTGAGGTAAGGACACAACTGGGTCGCATGCATCCGTCTGTTGATTTTTGTCGGATACAAACAACGTGGTACCTATCTTCAGCATCAGTTGTTTTCGAGGATCTATGGGACAAATAGTTACACACTTTGAGATATATTCAAACCAGATGGAAACACCAGTCTTAATTAAGGCATATTCATTTGGCTGCATCATTTTAGTTCTCTACTCATCCATCGCTGTGTGCATGACGACGTTTAAAAAGTCAAACAGAATTAACCTCGTATTCAAGGTTCAACTCAAGCCCATCGAAACAAAACATCGCGATTACCTAAGAAGTTGCAAACTGTTAACTTCCTAAGAGAAAAGCGAGGGTTATCCACTTTAATTAACGTATTTTCTAACCGTGGACATGAATGGCATAGAGGAAAATTTGGCTTCCAGTGCACCATCAAATGATGTAACATAAGGACAATTTTTTCAACATTTAAGTTAGTGAACATTTGTGTTGAAGTATTAACATGGGTGATGAAGCTGAGAAAAAATCAAGCGCATGGTGGTAAAGCCCCATTAGCTGATCAAGCGTTGCTTGCTAGTGTTCGGGGCTAATTGACGAGGCAGATTCACTGTCATCAAAACATTTCTTCTATAATTGCATAGACCGGGAAAACATGTAGTAACTGAAGGTCTACCGAGGATTTCTACATCAACCTAAATCATCTGTCTCAAGCTGCCAAGACCACATTTTTCTTTATATGCACACGTTATATTGAATGACTTTGACCTTGTCCATCGCGAAAAATATTCTTCTGGTCTTAACCTAACCCATCATCGAGCATAAACATCTGCTACCAAAGAAATGGGAATACATGTAAAGTCGGGATTATTGATGTATAAGTAGCTAGAACTAAGCATCCGTAGAACATCAGTGATTACTCGCCATTTGGTGTACTCTTTGTAGCCCGAAGGCATTAACGAGGTAAATTTTCTTCTGAAAAATGCCATACTGATTTAATTCGCTTTTCGTTATTCCCAGCCACATTCTTGCCAATTAAACTTGTATCGCATGGTCAGTTTCCGACGCCTTCTCGTGCTGAGGCCATGACGTCTGGGTTGACGACGGACTGCCGCTGTGACGTTCGAGTGTAAAATGGCCACACCTCTTAACGTGTCAGTCACCATGTGAAGCAGACCTTGGCAACAAATCTGCGAATGTGACGCCATAGCTTGGCATCGTGTCTAGTTTTCGTGTAACTAATCCCAGCAGATTTTAGTTGATAAACATCTATCAATAACCGATATGGGTTTTTAACCGATGATAGGTGAATACTCTGGTTTAGTCGCTACTAGATTGGCTTGCATTCAATTTGTGAGTTACGTTATACCAGCCCTCTCTAAATGGGTGTAGATGAATATGATTACTGGATTCGGAAGTTCATCCATGAATAAGAAGTTATTAGGTTATAAGTTTCATTAATTTATAACATGTCAATTTGAAATTTCTGGAAAATGGGTATCTATAATTTCGGATAAACACAATAAAATGCTTTGGTAGTGCTCACATCCCCTATACTAACACACTACAACCGGTTTCTGGCTGCTTGCTGTCATTAATTTGAGATAGTAAGATCAATTTAATTGAACCTTAAATATGGTAACCTGGTAAAAAATGGCACACTGGTATCCAACTATACAAAGAACCACGATGTTCAAACACAGAATCACACAGTGATTCGTGGTCAAGCACTCAAGGCGCTTATGGATGACCAAAGTGATGGGTTGCTTACATCCCACGAAATTACACTCCACTACCGATTTCTGGCTGTTTTCAGGCATCAGGTGGAGGCAGTAAGCATAGGTTTAGTGAGCTTTGAAACAGTGGATAAATGGTAAGCAAGTGTATACTTGAATGCCACTGTTGTATAGGGTTCCTACAAGGAATCGCGGTGTTCAGACACAGAATCACAAAGTGATTCTTGGTCAAAGCACTCAAGGCGCTTGTGGATGACCAAAGTAATGTGTTGCTCACATCTTCATCCCTTACACACCACTACCGCTTTCTGGCTGTTTGCCGTCATCAGGTGGAGACAGTAAGATTAGGTTCAGTGAGCCTTGAAACAGTGGATAAATTGTAAACAAGGTTATACTTGAATGCCAATGTTATATATGATTCACGCGACTACGTTCCAAAAAAATAATCACAGAGTGATTCTTGGTCGATAAAATGGGCAATAAAATATTTGGTTAGTGAAAGCGCCATGGCTATGTAGCGCTTAATATCACCGCGGAAACTATTCGCGTACAAATGATTATCTCGTTTTATCAAACGAATCCACTTCGCTGTGAGTTCTTACAAGATTAATTTGAAATTAGCTTCGAACGTGCTCACACGCATCTTGTGTGAAAGATATCTTATAATTTCAATGTCATTTTATTATGTGTGCTTAAAACTATGATCGTTTCTGGACATAATTTGTAACCTTGATCTCATTATTATTAATAGGTAAATTTCCAAAAATATGTACATTAAAATACTCACAGATTAGTGTAGAGAATGTAACGCAGGTATGCGCAACAGCACATGATGTTCGGTGATTAGTATTTCTTAGCATTCTGCTTTGCACAACATGGTTCGTTGTTTTTCGAATCAGACTCTCTAGACCCTTTCAGTTAGTAGTTAATTCATACTTCATTATCACGGAACCCTTCGGGTGATATGAGTTCACCCATTGATCAGAGTGTTCAGCTCCCACAGCCTACGAACGTTGACGGGAATTGGGTATGTGGATGAAATAGGGATAATCATACTTGTCGCTCTTGGGATCGAACCGCGAACTAGATTTCGAAACAGTACTGTTAATCGGATTCGCTTAGCAAACCTTTGGATGAACGATCCAACTGATCACATCAATGTAAATGATCCGTATTTAGCAGCACAACTGGGTTCTGCTGTTAACCTTTATTACGTGGAGAAGGTAAGATAGGGTTTAATTGACATTGAAACCGTTGAAAAATAGTAGTAAACAATTGTCACAGTTAATCAGATTTGCAAAGTCAACATACGGTGTTATTCAAGCATAACTTTGTGAATGACATTGCCGCTTTAAAAAAGCCCATTGAAACTGATCTTACTGTCTGGACCTCATGACGGCAAGCAGCCAGAAACCGGTGGTGATGTGTGACTGCTGGGGATGTGAGCACTGTGAAATCTGGTTTAGGATTCACTGTGCCTAATCTATGGCGTTCAATTACTGATGGAAAACGTATTACCATTAAAATCAGGTCACGGGGTCGACTGACACTAGACCCAAACCTTTGGAGAACGCTTGCTGGTGGTCCCTGTTCAAACAGAAGTTAAGTCCTGTAGTAAGAAAGCCCTGATTGTCAACATTTCTTTCCGGATTGATAGAGAATAGGATCAAGTTCTGGAAACTCTGGTTCGAACACAATCATACATGAAATTCTAACTCTGAGATTAATGTTCTTCGAAGCTGAGACAGATGTGAATAAATCATTGATTTCGACATTAAATTTATAGTCTATAATCGACTAGCTTTTATTGAAATACCTCTGGCAAAATAGTATTAGGTACCCAAAAATGAATTCGCAAGCCCACTAACCTGTCCATGATAAATCGATAGATGCCGTTGAGTGTGGCTTTTTTCTCCGGTTGCTCGTTGATGGCCATTGTGATTAAAGCGATGTAAGAATACGGGGGCTTCACGTAAGAGTCGCAGTGCGATTGGGCACCGTTGGGCAATAAAATCGGATTCTCGGACGTTGAATTGTTTGGCGAATAGAACAACGAGGGTAACGAACGTCCTGGAAACATGGGACTGAAAAATGAGGAGTTATGTCTGGGTGCGAATGATGCTGAATACGCTGCGACCAAATCGCTGGCATAATGAGGTAGACCGAATGAAAATCGAGATGCCAGATGTGGTTGATGTGGGCTGGGACTATCGTTTGAGAAGTGTAAGCTTGTAGAGTCGTTATCAAAGTTGAAGTAATGTGGAACAGGTAGTCCAGGTGTTTCTACAATGTCTTGCCTCGTGGGATACGGAGGAAATGTTCCAGTGTGTAGATTTGATGTACAGTTACGGGGATTTCTGTTGTGAATGTCGATAGGGTAGCCAGGCTCTGTGCAGCGCCATCTATTGAGATTCGTCAGCGAATGAAGAATACCAGCAGAATCACACTTGCATTCGGTAGTCTCGTGTCGGACGCAGTGATTATCATAGCCTTCGTTATGTGGCAGCGCTTGTTCGAACTCCAAGTGGTTCAAATGAATGTTTTCAGGTGGTTTAACAGCATCCGGCTGTCCTCCTTGATAGGAATTGTTGGAATTTTCATTCGCATTCGCACGTAAATCAAATATTCGTTCATCGTCCCAATACCTACGTATTGCCGAGCCGTAAGAAGTAATCATTAAGGTTTGTTAAGTGGCGCACACTCAGGAGATTGCGTTTAATTTTGTCCCGCAAATTCCGTCCCACTCAAATCCCCGCATTCACCCCCACCCCCGTCTGTCGAAAAGTCACCGCAGTGAAAATGGCTTCATCCCTATTGGTGAATTTTACCGGACCGTGTGGCTGTGTGCGTATTTGCTGACCAATCAGAAATTGCGTGATGTGTTAATTTTACTCGCGAACGCTTGCGTTCATTCTTGAGTTGGTGAACAGCATAGCGAGGCTTTGAAAGCTTGAACTACATGCCACGTTTCCATGCAATGCAAATCTAAGTGAAAACAACTCGACTAAAGAAACAGAGGGATCAAGGTTGAAAACAATTTCTGCTCTATGTATTTTTACGTGATTCCTGAACTAATCAGTAGGCAAACAAACCCCGTTTTACTACCTATGTTATTGTAATTCGCATATTATTCTGTGGTTTTTGTAAAGCTATGTGCTTTTTAGACCATTAAATTGAATTGAATTGTATGCCAACTGTTATATAGGGTTCGTACAACGAACCACGACACAGAATCACTTTGTGATTGGGGACGGTCCAAGGAAACTTGGCGCAGAACTTTGGAACGCGAACTACATGCACAAGGATTCACGGTGCAGACGGCAACGGAAGCAGCGACAGACCGGCACCACTGGCGTGAAGTTGTCTTCGCCTCATGTGCCACCCGGCACGGAGAGGACTGAATGAATGAATGAATGAGTGGGATACGAATCATTAGCTTGCTACGAATGAATTTTCCCGTTTAGATGTGCTACCGTAGCCTTTATAAGCAAAATCATACGCGCTGGAAAACTGTATGTCCGCGCTTGTTGTGATCACATTCCCTGTACATACAGACCACAGTGGGTTTCTGGTTGTTGGCTCGCATTAGACGGAGATATTGAGATTAGGTTCAAGGTAATTCAAGGTTTTTACTGGTCTAAAAAGCAACAAGCTTAACAATAACCATAGGATGGTAAAAATTGAAATTTAAGTGTATAAACAATATAAGAAAATATATTAAACAGTAAATAAGTGTTCTGGTAACGAATAATGCAATAAAAAATTCGTCTAATTTCGATTTAAATTCATGCAAGCTAGTGGAGTGAGCAACGGTTGAAGGTAAACTGTTCCAAGTAAAACAGACACGGACAGAGTTCAGGCGGGAATGGGGTACGACCAGCACATATTCATGGGTCCGATAATTTCTCGTATCCCTTCGCGTGAATAAATCCTGTAAGGAGTGGTTCGGGGTATGGAATGTTTTGTAAAGTAAGATAAGATCTCCTCTGATTTGTCGATAGGGAAAGTCAAACAGATTCAGTGAGTCTTGACACAGTGGAAACGTGGTGAACAATGCTAGGCATTTGGGAATAGGTCACACCAAATGAATATGTACTTGATTCTCTTCTAGTGCGCTTCCATAGGATGGAGCTTAATTAGGCATATCAGCTGAAGCATGAAGGACGTAGCATCTCAACTAAGAGCTTGTAATTACAATGAAGTTAGCGTCCATGGAAGAAAGTGTGAAATCATATAAAGCAAAGCACGGAAAGCTGCATTAACTCGAATAACAGACTCCTGTCTCCTGGTGTCTCATGAGGAACCGTGCAGCTGTGTAGCGTATTCACAGTACCTTCACGAATCAGTGACATTTTAGCAACCTAGCCTTCTTGTTCGAAAACTTGTTAAACTGACTTTGTGAAATGTAAAATTCACTGCAATTTTGAAGCGGACAACATTCCTCAAACGAATTTCATAAAATGTAAAGAGATTAGTGCCAGCAGTAGCAAACCAGTATTCTGTCCAAGACCGTTACAATTTCCACTCAGTCTGGTTACAACACAATCTCGAGATAATTTTCTCGGGATCACACACAATCATTGAACGAGCTGGTACGAACAAGACGTCGAATTGTGATTCTCACATTTTAAATGCTCCGGATTACTTGGTATGTTGTAGCGGAAATGTTTGAAGTCTGCTGGACTCCTGAATGAAGAGATTTATTTGGCAGATAGAACACAGTTTACATTACATAACATCGAGATTCCCTCAGCTGGGAGCCATTCGGTTCAAGGTAATCGGACCAGAATAAATAAAAGCATAGCTAGGAGTATACACTAGTGAATTGGCGGTTAATTCGAGTACATTGGCGCATGTGTATTGGGGTTAGCATGCGAGAGACTGATTTTGTGTCCAGAATGACAGAACTACTCTCCACGTTTCCGTTCGAATATTAATCTCTATTATAAACGAATATAAATACCACGTAGCTAAGCACTGTGCTCAGGTGGGTTATCCGCGAAGCAACAGACCTCTCGAGCACGAGCATAATTCACTTTTATTAACATGTGAGTAAGCCTCGACAACTTCCCACGATATAGTCTCCGCGTACACACAACACCAGCACATGGAATGGCTTCCTCACCCAAATGGACATCACAGCTCCGGTGCTTCACGCTTGCCCCATGGCAACCAGCCGTTGCCCGAGTCTGGCACGTTCCGATGACAGTTTAATTGCAAAAGCCACACGGGGAGCAAACGTAACGGGAACCATGGAACGTTGCGCGATGATGTTGACCAATGATTGCGCACTTCGACGGGCGTTCACGGTTTCCGGTTGTCGGGTTTGTGGAAACGATACGCATCCGTGGAATCGTTTAACGAAAACACGTGAAATTTATCGACCGGGTCTTTGTGGAGTCGGTGAATAATTAGCTGATGTACAACGTCTATTAGCCACGACAAAACATTAGAACAGTTTAAGATTCCAGATTCCAGATTTGTGGTTTTTCAATAACCATAGAGTCGAACTATAGGTACGAATGTATATATATATAAATATATTTGTATAAATAAGATCAAAATCAATGGGACGATTATAGTTTATTAATAGTTGGGGGCAAAATTTGAATTAGCCCTCCTATAATCGCAAGTTTCTATTTGAATATAGATAAACTGTTTGAGCTTACCAAATCGGAAGGTAGGGAATTCCAAACAAAGCACACACGTACCGAATAAAAATACCTGCGGCAGTTCCGTCTGGAGTGTGGTATTTCCAACTTAGAACCATGACCACTGCTGTTGCTGGAAATTCAAAGGTGGAATAATAATTTCAGGGGGTGGGAAACAGTATTAAGTATTTTGTATGCGAGGATGAGATCACCTCGCATTCTCCTTTGTGCAAGTGCCCTCAGCTCCAGTCGTCTGAGTCGCCCGGTGAATGGCATATTTTCGAGTCCAATGACAAGCTTAGAAGCTCTCTGATACATGCGATCCAGGAGTAAGATGTCTTTTTGGAGCCATGGTGTCCAGGCTTTTGCGGTATATTCGGAAACCGGGTATATATATATGTTCATCATGAGAGGAAAACACCCCGGGAAAATGTCCAAATATCCACCGTAACATGCCGAGCAGCCGATATGCGCTTGTGTAAACGGCTTCGCATTGTAGACCATTTTTCAAACTACCGCAAACCCAGGTCCTTTTCTTCTTCAGTGTACCCCAGGTTTCTGTCGCCGAGCTTGTATTGATAGGAAAAGCCAAGGTCGCGACCGATCTGAATGATCTTCGACTTTTGCATATTCACTGACAGTTTATTTTCAGATGACCAGTTGAACAAAGCACTCAAACCGTTTTGCAGCAAACAACAATCACCAGCATTGCTGATTCGCCTTCATACTTTTATATCGTCAGCAAACAAAACCATCTTACTGTCATTTGGTATTGGTATATCGTTCATATAGACCACTGGTTGTTAGTGGTGAATTTTGTCATTATGAATGGGTTAGCTGGATTTAGTTGAAATATTTCAAGCATGAGCGTAAACGGAAGAAAGCTGGTGAGAAAATATTAAGCTGTTGCAACGCTGATTCTAGAAAAGATTTGTTAAGTTTCGCATAGGTTGCTATTTGTGTTCTCGGTATTCGGAAGAAAATGTTCATTATGATTTTTCTGAATAGATACAACAGAAAAATTTTTGTTAATCGATACACAGCGCAGGGTAGTGCTCCCGTTGCAAAATTTACCACAGGTTGATAATAGATCATGGTAATGGTTAATGGGTTTTGTTAATGTTCCGTACAGTTTGGGTGCATTTACTCAACGGTGGATACGTCGTGATATTATTCCGACATGTATAACTGGGACTACCAAAGGATACGCAGTCAAGCACTTTTATCAATCGTGTTATGAAAATTTGGGCAAATCCGATCTCTTCACATCTCAAGTGAACGTGGTGATTTATCGCCAACTTTGTTTGGAATTCCCTGTCCTAACATGTAACGGATTCTCGATGCACGCAAACAGCCAGAGTATGTCATTTGTAAACCGTACTACTTGCTATATACTATTTTCCTTTGTTATTCATTTGGTAACCTTGTGATGCTATAAATCGTCCGCATTTTAAACCATAAACCCTTGAACCTGTAAATGGCTCAATCCTAATACAAGCATGTACTGTTTGCGAATACAGAGCGATTTGGATACATTGAACAGCTAGTCAGAGAGGAATAAGCTTCCATTCAACTTCAGAAAGGGCAACATGTTGCACATAGGTAAAAATTTCCCATTCCCATACAAACTCGGATCATAAAAACTGGAATGAACAACTAAAGAAAAGGACCTCGACGTCTGGATTAGTGTAAGTCTGAAGAATAGCACGAAAGCTTGAACACCATGACCACAAAATGACATCAAGTTGCTCTAGAGGATTGATCGCCGTGCGACTAAATTGTGGCCTGTCTTCGCAACCTCCGTTATTAGGATCGACTGGCGCATCTTAATTTGGATACACTGGCTTTCAGAAGGGTTCGAATGGATTCAATCCTCACCTATAAAATAATGAACTCGAAGATTCAACCTCTGACGCACACACACTCACACATTGGCATTGAATATACCACATTCTCACAGGAACGGCCGTCGGTTCTTCTTTTCGGTGCGTGTTTGTTTTTCAGACGCTATACAATCATCTAGTGAAACGATTTCCAGAAACAAACAGGATATATTTAGGCTTAATAATTCAGCTATACAACCCGTTTATATAACGCAACTCCACACGATATTTATCCAATCGAATATTATCCCATCAACTACAAAAACTGTCGATCTTCCCAATGCCTCGTTTTTTTATCTTTTCGTCCTTATACGAATATCCTATGGTGTTGTACAGCTGTTTATACCATAAAACTTTCAACAGGCGAATCGTTAAATCTTATTACAAAGAATCGTAATCCTTATTGGATCGCTGGGATTCATTGGATCCTGGTTTCCTTAGCACAGAACAGCGTAGATGTTATGAGTTCAACCACTTGATGGTGTGCTATGTTTTCGTATTTGGTTCAGCAACTTATGTTGGTACCTACTTTCCACCTAGATACAGTGGGGATCGTAGTTAACAACAAATTTCGCGGATTTCGCATGATTAGTACCTGAACCACTTGATTGAAATTCAAACGTGATATTTGCAGCAATTCCTCAGCCGCTGTTGTCCACTTTGATGAGCTGATGACTCTGTGATGTCAGTCAGTTTCAGAGTCTACAGCTTTGTGTTTCAATGAAGTTATAGCGCAACAATTCCACCGTGATTATGTCAGCTCCTGAATCCAAGCGAACTATATCTTGTTGATCGATGCATTCTCATCCAGCGTATGTTTATCTAAATTGATCTGCATATCTCCGAGGCAGGAGAATCACTAGCGGTAGTGAAACAAATTCACGGTTAAACGTATGAAAAATGCAAACTTCGCATCAAATCATATTCGACAAAACTTGCAAAATTAACATGCTTCCTCAATCACACCTACAACGATACACTGCTACGCACATACATCTGGACAAATGCATTTCAACACGCACGCGATAGTAACAAGTTTTTCTCTCACTCTCTCACCTTCACATCCCTCCACTTGTCATCCAGTAAATGGGACGATCCCTCTCGGTCCGAGCGGATCCCAACCTTCTTCTTTTGTTGTTTTAAGCGTTCCCAATGTGACAAATCCCCCAATCCGGTTGTGGTGACGCTTTGATCCTAGCGATGACAGATGAGGATGAAGAAGTTGATGCGCTACCGAACTGCACGTCACATAGTTTGTACCAAACCATTGTACAAACAGTATCAAACGATTGAACTTTGTTCATTTGGGTTGTTTGGTTCTCACCAACTTTTGCCGAAATTATATTGACGCAATTCATGGTGTTAGGAAACGGATTGAGCATCGCTTGCAGCACTTACAAATTCAATGATCAAATATCGAACAGCACATATTGCATAAAAATAAAGCAAAGGGTAGCAGCAGTTAAATAAACAGTAAATAAAAGTTTCTAGTGATAGTTCTCGCAAAGTGAATCAATATGTGGTGTTGCTCACATCCCCATCACTTACACACCAACCTATTTAACAATGACATACAAGTATATTCGGAAACCTTCCATAGTTGTATCCGCGAGACAATCAGGTGATAAATCACACTGGGAAGCATAATTGCAAAATCAACCAGCAGAAAACTCCCGCTTTTGAAATCTAGAGAGACTATGCGCACAGCGAATCGTACCTAAACTCTTTGAATAAATTGAATTTTGATTCCAGTATTGTTTTGGATTGCTTTATTATCCAAATGCTCACTTTAGATTCAACCTTCATCGGTATATTGATAGGCTTGAAGACACCTATACCTAAAATGCATCGTTGAATGAATGTGTGAAAAAACCCAGGCATATCCTCGGTATCTATGGCGCGCGAATCAGTGATGCCGTCTGTGCTGTGCAGGTCGAAAACACTCTGTTATAAACATTTCAACGATTGATCTCAATTCATGGTTTCTAAACAATGACTGGAACATACAATCTGCATTGAACTCGATACTAACACTTACGAAAAGCTGTATTGATGGTATCGAAATTATGTCAGCCAATTTACCGGGCAACTAGTTAACATATTGCAACGGGAGCAAGTCAGAACGCTTTTTGTGCCATAACGTGTTTAACTTTGACTGTATCACACATACACACATATATCCGGTAGGTACAGTCTGCGCACAAAACTTCACCTTGCGTCTTGTCTAATCAGAGTATGGAACGATTTAATGCCAACCGAACTACATTTTGTTGATCGATGCACTCTCATCCAGCGTATGTTTATCTGAAGGAACACTCAATATTCGTCCCGAAGAAAACTTCATGACATAATACATTTAAATTACAAAGCAGGAATAAAAATGGGATGAAACTAAGGATCAGAGCATGGGAGGTTCATAATGATGCAAACGCAGCCGATTTATAGTCACAATTTACTCGAATTCGAAATAAATAAAGTGCTTCTTGCTCCTAATCAAAATGAAGTGGCCTCTGGATATTCATGAGCCAATCAAAATCATGCTATTGAAATATAAACGTCAGATAGAATAGGTCACTGGGATTACTGGAGACTACTGCTGTAAACCCACGGGCATGCTACCAAAGTGGAACAAACAAGTTTCTTTTGCTTGGTGTTGAATTTCACCACAAACATTTGAAAAACTATATATTCTACAAGTACGCGAATTTATTTCAATATCAGTAACCTGACGAGACTAAAGACGATGGCTAATCTTATGTTATGAGAGATGATAATGGAATCAGCAGTGTCTAGCTAGAAACGCACGTAGGTTAACCGTACAATGAGGCAAACCGGAGACACGCCGAACGTTTTAGCGAAAATTCTCTCCTTTATCGAAAAATCCATATTTGCACGCATTTCTATCACACACACCCCCCATGACTGTTTTCATGCTGTTTGCACTCATCAATTAGGTTAGTTCGATCAGCATCCGCATGCGCTTGAAACACTGGCGAAATAGTGATCCCTGTGCAATAAAAATTTGCTTCGCGCTAAGGAAACTCTTCATCGGACATATCAAAGACCCATGAATGATCTAACCCACATTTTTCAATAACCAGGCGAGCAAACTTTGGCGTGTTCGACATCGGAATAAGTAATACTTACACGGGATCTGTTCATTCGTAAATCAAATAACATAAGCATTGCAAGTAGGCGTTTGACCGGAACTCATGTATTACGTCACTCACCGTGGAAGACAGCATCATTGTAGTGAATGAGAAGTCAACACGTTTTCGAACAAGAAGTTTGTTACTGGAAGGAAATTTAAGTGAGCAATTTTTGGTATCATTTCACTTCTGAAGGTTTGTTACGTTGTTTGAACCACACTCACCGAATGCTTTTATATAATTAACGTTTACACATCACGTCACGCTTGTACATGCTTCCGATTGTCTGCCGACTTCCCGTTCATTGTTCAAACCTCTCAAGTCATCGGCAAGTGTGTGACAACTGTCCAACATCCGGTCACTTATCACCTCTTTTAAGGTCATCGTACGATTTTTTTACAACCTAGTTCATTTTTTGCCCTGCTCTCACAAGGGGATTTCGACTGACCTTGAAGAGGTGATAATATGCTTGACCTACGACTGTCTGCGTTTCCTTCTTAATTACCGTTAATTATCTAAACAAATACCTAAGTTAATCAATCGATTGGAATATATTTGGAATCGATCGTGTATTCATAATGCAAAAAAATTTGAGTGCAATCGGTTAGAGCAGTTTTTGGGTAACGTTTCACTTCTGACACAGAAGCTTCATCAGACCAAGGGTGATAGTCAGGGCAGGGAACATGATTAAGTAGTAGTCAACCCACCACCACTTATTTGACCTTACCGCTAAACAGCTTATAATGCGCTTACGCGGTATCACGTCTCGTGGGAGTGACCAGGATCAGTGGTCGATTTTCCTCACAGTGTGTATCCACGTAATTCTAATACAAGTGAAAACGGTCAAGGTCAGTTGACACAGTGGCCCACATACGTAAAAGTACATAAATAACCGGGCGAAGTTTAGGCTATTTTTGAAGGTGAATAAAAACTATTTATTTTCTCATCAGTCCCGAGCGCCAGATTGTGGAGATTTCTGCCCCATCCACCTTATTGACCACCAGTCGACCTGCCTCGTCAATTTCGACAACCTCCGCATGTAGGCGTTCGCTATACGGTTTAATACCGCGTCTCAATATTTTCACATTGTCTAGATCGACACTGAGGCCCGTATCTAAAACATGCTCCGCCAAGGCGGAATCACAAATATGGGATTGATATTCCCTCGTATCCCGGAGCCGTCTCTGGACATGCTTTCGGTGTTATTCGATTCTAGTGTGAATTTTCCTGGAAGTCTGCCTTACGTAAACACCCGAACAATCCTTACAGTTGATTTTGTAGATGCTGTACCTAACGCTAGATAAAGGTGTCTTATCCTAAGTTTTAACAAAATGTGATCAAACACAGCATTCACATAATCAGGCGAGTAGGAAAGGTGAGAGAATTTTCCATGACAAATCTGCTCACACATGCTATACCGGCATGGGATCTTTGGTTGAAAAAAGATACTCAACTATTGAAAACACCACAGCGTAGAGTGAAAAAAACTCGTCCTGCGACATTCTGATTGTCATTACGAAATGAGACTTAAAATATTGAATTTGCATTCGGCTCAATACAGATGGAAACGAGGAGCACTAATCTTTATTTGAACAGTGCTTAATCAAACAAATCACCCTTGCAGTCGTTTGTTTCATCTTTCCCATAACCCACATCTGCGTGGTCACCAATCTAAACTTTACCAACAGCAGAGCAGGTTGAACTGCTGCGAATATGCATTTTCCGTTCGCAATGTGCAATTATGGAACAGTTTACCTACTCACGTGGTACAATCTGCAACGATTGACGTTTTCAAGAAATCACTAGATGTCCACATGGAGAGGTACGCTTTTCATGTTTGACAATAATCTCTAAAAATATTTTCATATTATTTTACCATCCAACCCGATGTACATTTTGGCGGGTCTTGTAAAGCATAGCTCTTTACCCGCATATCATCTACGAATGAATCTATGAATAAATGTGCGATATTAAAATAACTCTACTAACCAATTCATGCAGTCCATCCGGTGTACTCAAAACATTCTGGTACATTATATATGAAGAACCATTCCTTGAACTGCTTACGTTGAAATAAAACTCGGTTTCCGTCTCAAACACATTAACCACACATAAAGTGAAAACAGTTTGCTTGCGATTGTATCATTTAAAGACCTGGAGTGTTAACACTCGACACTATAGAGTTTGTATTTGACACGCGCCATTGTATAGGTTGAAGTGAAATAGCGGAAACGAAACCTGTTTAATTGCGTCAATTCTATGATGATCACACTCATATTCGCCAAAGTTTCATCGCAATTCTATTACGAACATTTTTTGTATGAAACGGACGCAAGAAAAATTTAGAACACTTATCACATCCGATTTAACCTTAAAATGCACGAATAAGTCTTGCTTATTGACGCAAGACACGAACGGAAGATAAATGATGTCCATTCATCACATGTTGAACATAGCGTAGAGCAAAAATACTAAAGTGATTTCTATGGCTGGTCTATAGAGCATGTTCACATTACTACGTCAATGCCGTCTACGTTAGCTGGGTTAAGTGTACCGATTGAAAAACGACCGCATTCCAAAAGACCTCATCTCGGGTGAGTAGAAATCCGACAGCCGACCTTTGAACTGACCGTGCTATGGGTACAAAGAAGTGCGCAAAAGAGATAGAACAACTCAGGATATTGACCCTATAAGTTGAAGAGAATGGGCTCTTGGCAGTTTACGTTTTCTGGCACTGTGTAAAGCATCAATCGCGCATGTGCAAGGGCAAATACTGCTACCGACTGCGGAACGTGTGATCACACAGTCAGCGTGCAACTCTCGCGGATAGATTGAGTACTGCTTATCGCTATGAGCGCTGTGGAAGAGATTTTTTCTCCCAAACCGGACTGTTCAGTCATCTGAACCGCTGTGGAGCATGAAACCGACATGCTGTGATGTACATTCACGGTCGATATCGATGGAAGTAGACAAACAACTCGGACACTTATAAAATGTGGTGCCATGCTGGGACAGTTTTAAAGTATGTGGCATACTGTCGAGGGTTTATCAACCCGATCTCCTCTTGTTATGCACAGCAAGGAAATGTATTTTAAACTGATGCGTTACCAATCACGAGTATCGACCTCAGCCAACTCCAGCAGCCAAGACCGAGTACCCCTTTAAAACCTTCCACGGTCTCGTGAGCACAGTTGACTGGGAAAAATAAAGGTTTTCGTGATTTGTGCTAAAATAATTGCGATCAGAACCATCTTTGACCGAGAACATACGAAAGCAGTCTCGTTGCCTTTAGTGTTTCAGTCAGTCTCTGTCTCACTTCGTGCACACTGACAGTAACAAATACGACGAACAAAAAATGGTGATTAAACAATAGTTTGCACCCAACCAGACTTGCGTTCATTTAAGGGATTTCAATTTAAGATCACAGAGCGACAAAGATTTCAAAGTTTTTACGTTATGTGATTAATATAATAATAATTATAATTATAAAGCTAACTACCTCGTGATATCCGAAATCCATTATAGAGAGACACACGTACATTTTAAACGTTTCAGCAGTAAGCTTTCAAACGGTCTCATACGTCCTCTCGTTATCAAATCTGTGATGCGGAGGGTTCCCTGAATGAACGATTAATCTGCCATCTTCACCTCCTATTGCCATACACAAAAGAAATGACGTAAATTGCTTTAACCGTTGGATTGGCAATAAATATCGAATATTAATAAACAAAAATAATTTATCCGCAGTCGTTTCGTCCAAGTTACCCCACCCCACCCTGGGTCGACCGGACGACCCAGATCATAGCCCAGTGATTTCACATTCATGTAATCGTACACCTGCGGTTCTGCGCTCCCCCGTTTCCATCGTCTCTTATCAACGGTCAGGTTGAAACATCATTGCATGCGGGAAGCAACATAATTTTTTTCAATCCACACACCACGTGCTGGTAAATTAGACGGGAAAATATTCAGCCGAGCATGTCGAAATTCATTCGAATGGATTGAGTTCGAAGTCCACTTGTTTGCGCGGAAAATGAGCATCAGATACTGAATGCGGGTCGCAGAGTGGAAGAAAGAAAATTTAGTCAAATGTGGTGGATATCTAGCCACCAAATTCAACTTGTGCAGTAAGGAACGTTTCGTTATCTGATGTTGTGATTGAGTAGAAATTATCCCGGAACATCGGAAATTTCTCGACTCATTAGTTTCATGTAAATATTGCCAACACACGATCATTCGCATTAGTAAACAGGATGTGATAATATGGGTAAGAAAAATTAAAATTGTTATAATTTGAAATCATTGTAAAAAGGGTTCTTAAAAAGAACCACTATGTTTAAATACACATGTACAAAGTGAATATGGACCGAGAATATCTATCTATCTATCTATCTATCTATCTATCTATCTATCTATCTATCTATCTATCTATCTATCTATCTATCTATCTATCTATCTATCTATCTATCTATCTATTAATCTATCTATCTATCTATCTATCTATCTATCTATCTATCTATCTATCTATCTATCTATTTATCTATCTATCTATCTATCTATCTATCTATCTATCTATCTATCATCTATCTATCATCTATCTATCTATCTATCTATCTATCTATCTATCTATCTATCTATCTATCTATCTATCTATCTATCTATCTATCTATCTATCTATCTATCTATCTATCTATCTATCTATCTATCTATCTATCTATCTATCTATCTATCTATGCTTCTATCTATCTATCTATCTATCTATCTATCTATCTATCTATCTATCTATCTATCTAACTATCTATCTCTCTATCTATCTATCTATCTATCT
>JACCGJ010005440.1:0-11305 GCA_013407085.1 Atriophallophorus winterbourni
TTCGTTTGGCTTTTGATCCAGCTTTATCTTTCAGTTTCTCGCGTTTCTTCTCGAGTAGAGAGGTGTACGATTCTCGCTCAAGATATTTGCGTTTCCCCTTGCACTGATAAGTCCAGTGACCCTTTTCCAAACATTTCTGACACGTGACTGTTGAGAGATTTGTTTGACTAGAATGAGAAAGTAAGAAAGTCGATGGATTAAAGGCCACATGATGCAACCAAATGGATACACACAAAAACAAGCGTGTTTTGAGAAATTGGAACTAACCCATGATGCTCGATTATTGGAAATTGTATATTAGCAGATCATTACGAGTTAGATTACTTGGACACGCTGTTTTTATGTAGTTGAAACGCGTCGTATCTCTGGTTCAGGCAACGTTTTAACGGATTGTAGTTGGAATACATATGTGCTCAAAATGAGCACGATGTTCACACATCAACGATCCGTACAAAATAAATGGTAAGTGCAAAAAAATCTTATTACGAGGAAAGACAAAATTTCGAGATCGCATTATCAAGAAACATTAAAGGCACAGCTCGAGACCGATTGAGTTCAAAAGAGATGGTCATATAGGTTTTCTGTGGTAAAACGTATGACAGATTATTTGCAACGTGAAAAATAATGAAAAATGATTGAGAAAGAAAGCCGCTCGGGAATCTTGTGGAAGTCCATATCAATCATATCTTTTAGCCTCCCATTCGAGCTTCATTCAGATGCAAAATTAGAGTTGGAAACTTTCGAACTTCCTACACACGAGAAAAAATTGTTTCGTTTATCTATCTACCTATCTATCGTGCAAGGGACATCATGACCTACTGACGAGACTCAAACTTAGTACTATATAGTAATAAGTGAAACTATTTCTCACCGAAGAAGTGGTCCGATGTTATAGAGATGAAATCCTGATACGAAAAAATAACTCTGGAGGGTAGCAAAACTTTACGAAAATACAGCTGTAACATAGCGACACGCTGTCAGTAAGGCATAAGTTGTACCGTCAGGGAAACGGGACGAAAACACATTGGAATCAGATGTCTGGATCCTGCCCGGATGTGCAATCGTGCAGTACTTCTGTGCTGTGCGGCTAACACCGTGCTAAATTGATTGGCCACTAGTAGTGAGCTGCATGCTGAAACACGCTGGAGTCTCACTACCACATGACAAGTTTACAAATTAAATCAAGTATATCAATAATAAGTTTGCAGCAACAATGCTAGTAAACATGGCTTATCGTTAATTGTAACTAACTACCGAGATATCGGATTACAGGGATAATGACATGAGAGACCTATTGTTCTGACTTTAGCAAGATTATAAGTTATCGAATACTGGGTATGCGGATTCGCTTTTGCATATCAATACGAAAACCGTAAAAATTCAGACGGAGCTTTGTGGCAAATACAAGTGTAAGCGATGATGCTTATGATATAACGGAGACAGTTTCGACGAAAGTAAACCCGGAAGAACGGCCAAAAGGCATTATGATGGACCATACCTGAATGTCTGTACTGTGTGCAATATCGAAAGTAAATCTGTGCAATTATTTTGATTGCTACCGAGGCAGGTGACAAATCGAAGTAGAGCAGCCATATCGTATTGTGATGTGAATTGAGAATATAAGTAATGAGTAATAATTTCTGGGATGCTATACTGGTATGAGTTAACAGACTGCGATTGCAAGACGGACAAGCATCATCATCACCGAGCGTAGTGATGTGTCCGTGCCATACAATCATAACGGGAAAAGAGGGGACTCAACAAGCTACGTGCACATTTCGAGTGAAGCGCATGCAAACTGAGTTAAAGCGTTTGTCACTGACACAGCAATCAAGTAGTGTGAATAAGTAGAGTGACATCACCAAGACATCTTTGCACAGCAGCAACACCAGAATTGTTAGTATGATCTCTGCTCCGGAATTTCATTTACACTGATTTCTGCCACCAGAGGGAATTTAGGTATCGCGATTTTACATACGTCGTATAAATATACGCTGAAATGTCGTCTCATGTATTACTGATACAAAAGCATTAGTAATACAGGAGGCAACGTTTCAGCGTGTATTTCTATGGCGGATGTAACATCATGCAACACTCGTCCATTTATTTTTTCTTATATTTGTCTAGGCTTTGGCAACTTGACAGTATCTTAGCCCACGCAAGGTCTATGACGTGCGGCACTTTGCCGGACCAGGCTTGTGATTTTATACGTGCAAAAGCAGAAATATATGAAACGATTTACAGTTTCGACTTGGCTATCAAGTTAGAAAATCCTGATTGGTCTACGTCTTGCAGTGGAACAATGCATTTAGATGGTGCGTAAAACTTTCCGAGGGATTTTGCAACACCAGATAGCTTGCCTAGCATGACCTTTGCGTCTGTGTGCGAGCCAAAATGCAGAATTAAATAGTCAGCATGGTCCAAATGCAGAATCTTGCCACCTCGCAGAATACAAACTCAGAGAAATTCGCGGCATATTTCCAGAAAGATACTACTTACAACAGTGAATAGACATTCCTAACGGATGTTAATAGTGACATAACTCACGTACATGGGAGATCGTGTTTCGTTTCATTATTCCAGCCTTAAGAAAGTAGGTGAGCGTTAAATAAACTTGAGCAAATATAGCTATTGCCACTGATCAAGAAACTGTTAGCGGGTGTGGGTGTCTAGGAATCGAGCGAAACAAACTCTGGACAACAAATCACATTATTTTTCTTGCTTCACATTCATCAATTGCAACAAGTAGGGCTAATTTTTGAAATTGCTATTTGCTAGATTATGATAAGGGTAAAAATTCAATAAATTAATGAAAACGGAAAATTTAAGGGTTAAGCGCTAGGAGCCATGGGATTTTGATAGCAGGGTTGTTTAAAACATTTGCGAGAACATGGGACACGGTGGAACTGTAACTATAGATACAGGGAAAATCGGGTGACCGAGAGAATACAAAGGTGAAGTCCAATATGACATTGGAGTTAGATAAAGTACCACGCAGTCTGAGACTGTATATAAATAGACTGAACAACTAGGCTTTATCTCAGCTTGAATGAATGAAAGCACAAGGCTGATCCAAGCAAAGTGCCGTGCAGTCACAGACTACAGGTGGGCTTACTGGCGGTCAGACGGAATGAGCAAAACAGCTTCATTTCGGGCTTGTGATTTGATAATTTTATGGTATGTTGCGAATCGGTGAAAGTTTATGATGTGCTTCTAATTAGCTGCCACATAGTAAGAGATAAATTCAGTAATGTATATATAAGAAAACATAACATATCGTTTGGGAAGTTCGTATAACAGGTAAACAAGAGAAGTTAATAGCGCCGATAAATGTAAAGCAAACATTAAAAATAATAGCGAAACTTATTGTCCATTTGCTTCAAGTATTCAATAAGTCGATCTATATCTGAATTGACTAACGTCACTCAAAACGGGTAATTATGTGGCCGTGCTGATAAAAACGGGTACGCTGCAAACTGATTTTCTGTAGTCCGTAACAAATATGATGGTCATGGCCAAACAAATGACATAGGAATTTGATGGAATCAATGAAAAAGAACCAGGATTTAAACTGATCACAATACGGACATTACGATTAATAAGTAATTCGTCTTCCAAACCCGGCGTATGGAGTAGATACCGCGCATAAGGGTCAGTGTTAGATACGACTGGAACGGATGTGCCATCGTGCAGCATTTCCGTGCTGTACGGCTGACATCGTGATAAATTGATTGGCCAACGGTAGTGAGCTACGTGCTGAAACCCGCTGCAGTCTCACTACCATTTCTATTTCCACCCTCATATCTATCTAGGCCTAGGCAACTTGACATCATGTTAGCCCATTTGCAGCCTCTGACTGTGCGGCATCTTGCCTGGATCAGGCTTGTGCTTTCATACCATCATACCATACCATAAGTCTGGTACAATCAATCTGTTCAATCACGCAAACACAGATGTACATGGGGGTGCGTTGAAACGCGTTGGCCTAAACAAAATATCCACGTTCGTAAATTTTTATTTCGAAAACACATCTCACCGTACGACCAGGATCCGCGTGCATACAGACCGCGGAGAAGCGGTAAACATGGGAAACGATAAGAAAGTCTCGCAGCCATTATCCAACTAACTAACTGTTCAGACCTGGACGACCTGTGAGCATGCGGTTCATGGTTATGCGGTACGTTGTCCAGCTTGTGATATCAAGAACCACGCTTTAAAACGCATGAAACCTCATTAGCTGACCGTAGCGTAAACGGTATAAAGCCAACGTGCAACGGCAGCGAAGGGCACAAACAAGACGAACAACAATACAGTTAATAGAGTTTATCCAGATCGAACTTTAGCCATTAAACGTGATAAAGAAAATGGTTCAAGTCCCACCTATTTTAAGACCTGGATTTGAACCCGGTAGCCGCAAACAGCACAACACAATTAGGACCAAAGACAAAATGAAACTAATTGTACTGATTTCGAAGAATTTTCTTAAAAAATGTTTACTGGTTTCAATCAAAAGCATTCAATAACGTTAGTAGTCATTAAAATGCATAAAGTGCAAATACATCACATCTACGACACAAAACATTCATCCGGAAAAAACAACTGTCATGTCGTGGAATAGAGTCAATAGCATGATAAAACTGCGAGTTGACAAGTGTTACCTAAACATTGAAAAGCTGATGAAGATACAATTAATATAGAAAAAGGTCACAGCAAACCTAAAAGAATAACGACAAAGTAAGTACAACGTTATGAATCAGACTGTTCCTCGTCACTTAGAGCAATAATATCATTGTGGTCCATGGAGTTCCTTAGCGCAGCGAGCCCACAAACATGTTCCAAATAATCCGCATCATTGAACACATGAAGTAGAAAACGGAAGCCATCACGTTTCAAGGTTTCGTGTACTGCGTCCGAGCAGGCTGAACAATTTGTGAAAGCGGTGGTAGTGGGGAAAATGTTACTGTACTGAGATAAAAAACCTCGAATCTGATGTGGAACGCTAGATTGCGTGGAAGGAAAACCAGATTCGGTATTGAGAACAATGGGAGCGGGAGCGAAAAAAGAGTCAGGATGATGCAGAATATTAGTCAAGAGTTCCACAGCGAGAGCTGATGCGATCATGGAAACCCCGGGGCGAGTAACAGTACATTGTTGATCCATTGCGCGATTTTGCGTGGAATCAGTTGGTCCTACAACATCAGTGCAAAAATAGCAACCGAGTTGACAGCCAGACACCGTAAGTGAATCATTCGGAGACCCGGAAATGGTAGCATCATTTGATGATTCGTTGCGTTTGACGCCATGTCGCATGACGAGATACGAATCAAAGCCTAGGGCAACATTGATGGTGAACTTTTTGTGTGAATAAGCGAGCACGGAAGGAAGCCACCGCGACTCCCGTGTGTCTGTGAGCAGAAAGATGACGTCGTGGTTGATGATCAATTCATTAAGGCTGCAACAGGCCAAGTACGTTTTACGTATATCATCTGGAAGTTCGGCATTTATCGTGGCATTGTTCAGGTCTCGTGGATAAATTGAGTAATCATCTACAACACACCTTCCGATAGGATGTCCAGGCATGGGGATATCTATTTGTACCCCCTTTGCGGAAACTCCAGGAAAAATAGTCGAAAGAGCAACTGCTGCAGCATGACTTTTTGTCGCTTTTTCTTTGGCGTCGTGAAAAGTGAACAATGTTTGACGAACAGGGTTGGACATGGAGACTGTGGCATTATCAACAAAAGTTATATGTCGAAAACCCCACGCTAAAAGTTGACGAGAGATATTACATCCTAAGGTACCCGAGCCTATAAGAAGGCATTTCGTTTTCATGATTATATCCAAATTCAAATCTGGCATTAATCGCCACTTCATCAGCTTGAGATTGAGATCAACTGCAGATTCAGCCAACTTTATTGGGTCTAACGACGTACTCAAATCAACTACACGCGGTATTAACTTGTTTTCCGTCTTTTCCCAGCCAACAAAACGAGTTAATTCTGATGCATTGACAGGATCAAGTTCGACATCGATAACCAAACTGTGATCACATGAACGAGATGAAGCGAAAAAGCGCTCCCTAAAGCAGACGACGTGAATTTTTCTAGTTTCAGTTACCACAGATGCGGACAAGGCATAGAGAATATTGCGAAGCGGCCATCCAGGAAAATCGGCAGAGGTTGACGGGTCACAAAAAACCAAATAATTGTTGTTATCGTGCACATCATAATTGGCGAAACTGTTAATGTCCAATTGAGATTCGTTATTGATTCGGATACAGAAAAATGTGCTTGAATTTTGCATTCTCCAACGATCATACAAACATAAAAATTCATTCATCTGTTTCTCAGACATTTCGTCACCAAGGCGTCGCAGGCCAACAATTCTGGGTTGAATTTCATGAATTACCGCAGGATAAGCAAACCAAAAGAAAAACTTATGCTTCTTCAAGTCACAGTATGCTAACAGTTGGAAAGCTAGAAGCAAATCAGGGTTTTTCACATAGGCCGAACTCTCCAACGCTCGCTTAAACAATTTTTTCCCGAAAACGTCGATAAAATTTTGTTTATCAATCGCTTTAAACTGGTCCAAACTATTGACGATCGTCATTTCTCCGTAAAGCTTGCATGATGGGGCGCCATATTTTTTGATGTCGGAACCTTCAAAGGAAGAGTTGTCAAGCATCACTCGTGGATTCAGGCCTTCTGCCAAATTGTTCGTGAATTCAGCTGTGATCGGAAACGGACCTTCAGACAAGCGGAAGTCATTTAATTTTCTTGTGGCTAAGACGTGCCAAAACGCTGTGTCGACAACAGTTTCAAACGGAATATATTTCAATGGGACATTCATTTTGATTTCACCACAGTCTGATTCAAAACGCTTTAGGCTGAGGAGCAGAAACCCGATTAACTAATAAATAATTACAATATTTATAAGAGAATGTCTCACCTTTTCGAGAGTACGGGTAACCTTGGTTTCATGGACATGACAAAATGCCGATCAATTTTTTGAATATTCCAGATGCGACCGATCGTATAACACCTGTGTACAAGAAAATAGGTCGTTGAATGTCACGTATATAGAAGACAGTTTTGGGATATTGGCGAAATTCAAATTTTCGGTTATTGCTAATGTTGTGAGCAATAAGAAAAATGGATCATTCATCAGCGTTTCACCCCTTGACTTGCAATCACTGATTCGTTTTAAGGCCTTCTTCCAGGTCAGCGGTTGTCCACCTGAACACCGCCGCCAGCCTGGGCCAACCGACACACGCAGCGCGCGGAAAGGTAGGCGCTCAGGCTTCATTCTCAAGACATGCCCTAGCCAGCGGAGACGGGAACGGTCGATTACGTCTCGTAGCATCAGGCTGTCCCCACCTAGAACACGGTGCCTCACTTCAACGTGGCTAGTGCGGTGTTGCCACCACACTCGTGCAAGCCTCCGTAAACATCGATGTTCAAACACCTCCAAGCGCCGGAGCTCCTCTGCGCGTACTGCCCAGCTCTCGCACCCGTAAAGCAAGACCGACCTGACTGAGGCCAGGTAAACTCTCCCCTTGAGTCTCAAACTCACGTCAGACCGCCTCCAGAGATGACCTAAACTAGTGAACGCGAAGCGAGCTCTCGCACTGCGAGAGCCGATCTCACTTTTCAGCCCTCCTCCCGCCGTGATGCAGCTACCAAGATAGGTGAACTGTTCCACACAGTCCAGACTGAGGTCATCGACCGTCAGAGTGGGCTGCAACCCCTCTCAATCTTGAAGAAGAACCTTACACTTAGTTGGAGCTAAGTGCAATCCGTACCTAGACGCCTCCAATGCTAGCTGGTTCAGGGCATTCTGTAGGAACACAGGATCATCACCAAGCAAAGCAATGTCATCGGCATAATCAAGGTCAGTGACACGGTTACCTGGAAGTAGCTCGATCCCACCCTCAGTGCAGCTACGGAGAGCATTCTGGAGGACATCCTCGATCGCAAAGTTGAACAAGAATGGGGACAGCGGACAGCCCTGGCGCACGCCACTGGTTGTGGGGAACGCCGGCGATAGGCTGCCGTAGACCCTGACCCTCCCTGAAGAATGAGAATAGAGCTCCTTCAAGATGGTGACATACTTAGGAGGGATGCCACTCCTAAGCAAGCAGTTCCAAAGAGTAGTTCTGTCCACCGAGTCAAACGCGGCCCGGATGTCCAGAAAAGCTACGATGGTTGGTCGCCGGTACAGGTGCCTGTGCTCTAATAACTGTCGCAGGACAAAAAGCTGATCCACGCATCCTCGCCCCGGGCGGAATCCAGCCTGTTCCTCACGGCAACGTAACTCCCGAATGGGCGATAGCCGACGAAGGGGGATGGAAACCAGGAGTTTAGACGCGACAGGAGTCAGGGATATCCCACGATGATTGGAACACAGATTCCATGCGCCCTTCTTAAAGATTGGGATAACCGTCGATTCACCCCATGACGCCGGGACCCGCTCCTCAGCACATACTTTGGTATCTTAGCCCACGTGCAGTTTCTGACTGTACGGCACTTTGCCTGGATCAGGCTTGTGCTTTCATACATACATACATACATACTTTGGTAAACAAATCACGTAACTCCGCTGCCACAAGATCACCTCCCTCCTTAAACAAAATCGGGTGGAGGTCGTCAGGACCAGGTGACTTGTGGCGCTTCAGTGCTCGAATTACCTCTCTCACCTCATGGAGATCAGGAGCGGCTAAGGAAATGGGCCAAGGCGTGCAAATCGGTGTCTCAGGCGGCGAGGTCGGAGGAGGTGGTGGATGTTGAACTGAGCACTAAAGTTGATAAGCCCTGTTCTAAGCTCCTCCTAAGAAGGCCCTTTAAAACACGCTTTGACGTGGGTTTACTCGGTCGACAATCGCGTCTTCTCTGGTGGGGTCAAGTGATAGTGAGTGTCTGTGGCTGACAAGCTGTCGACGATGGCTGAGAACCGGAACAGTGGAGAGAGCTGCATTCTATTTTGTGTTCCCCCCTCACAATTTGTTTTGAAAAAAATCAAAAAATGACAAAAAATTCCCCCTCATTATTGTCCTTTTTTTCTTTTTCTCGTGCATTGCCCGGGGGTGGCACTTTTCTATTTTTTAAATGGTATACCAGTCAGAATGAGGCGTTACGAATCCGGCAAAGCATCACCGGTCGACTGGTTCGGATGATATTGTCATGTGGAAGTTCCATGCTTTGGTCTCTACCTCGCTGACTGGTTGGGAACTGTACCCCGGATCCGGCCCCGATAGGTGCGATCCTCCAATCGCTGCGCGCTGCCTGCGGGTTTTGCTTGCGGGCCCCACGGCTGAGGCGGGGGTGAGTCCTCAAGATGCAACGCCTCTACTTCGGGCCTGGTCAACCGAGTAGTAATCACGCCCACACCACATTGATTGGGTGGCACTTTGTCATTTTAAAGATTGTGTAAATATCTAAATATATCTCATATTCTTTAATCTGATTGTTAAATATATATATCTATCTTTATATCCACGCTTCTATTTTGAAAAAAAAAAAATAGTTAAGGCGACACAGGCAAAACATTTGGAAGCTACGCTCATAATCTGTCAATTCATTTTTTGGGAGACACTACGAAATGGTATTAACACTTCGTTCCGGACCACGCAAAACGATACTCCGCTTCCGAGCATACCCACAGCGAAGACGGAGTGGTTGCGCAGTCCTCATTACGAATTAGAAAGACTCATTTCCACATGGAACGTTGCTCTCGATTATAAACTCGCTCGTACCAAGCGATGGCATCAAGGCGATCAAATGAAGACCTGACTGTCGATTGTGAGGCAGGATGCAGATACCATGGGGCTGCATTGGATGGTGAGAACGCGACTGCATAAAGAACTGCAACGATTTGCACCCGTTCGACGAGCTTGGGTTGGCGTTATTTGACACATCAATGAAGCCAAATAATCCACCCGTGGAGCCCACCGGACGAAAAGTATAAGTAAAGTAGGTCACTAGAAACCCATTGGAGACGATCAGCTACGAGGGCTCCGCAGAGGATTGCGGTACTGTCAAGGTGAATGACTAAGTAACACAATAACAATGACCACTGCATCTCAATATTTGGGATAAGTAACGTATCTCAACAAGCAAATGAAGCTACATAGTAAGGTTCTAATGCACTAACAAATTCTTGCAAACAAAATCATCTATAAATTCAGTATAAAACTCCTCAATTTGGGACATAGTAATTTAGTTTTATATAAAAAATGATGAATACATGTAAAAAAAGGGTAAAGTAATATAACTAATCTCGAAGGTTTTAGATGATTGCCAAACAAGGTGCGCGGAGATAAAAACAAACGTGAGCATTAGATATTATGAAGAAATGAGTTAAAACATTTCAACTATCTTTCAGTGTGGCATTGAAATATAGTGGTGAAATATATTAAGTGGTTGTACTTAAAAGTCGGTTCAGTTCATCGGTGGTATGGTATGAAAGCAAAAACCTGATCCAGGCATAGTGCCGCACCGTCAGAGACTGCACGTGGGCGAAGATACTGTCAGGATGCCCAGGTCTAGACAGATATGAGGAAGAAAAAAGAACAGCGGTGGTATCTTAGAAGCACTCCAGATTAACCACGTCTGTATATTTTAGTACGAAAGCACAAGCCTGATCCAGGCAAAGTGCCGTACAGTCAGACTGCACGTGGGCTACGATACTGTCAGGTTGCCCAGGCCTAGACAGATATGAGGGTGCGGCCTGAACACCAGCTGTACACTGCAGGTTGCTAACCACGAGCTGTGGAATTTCAGGGATAATAATACGACCACAGACCCCATCCTCGGACGCTTCCAAGAATTCTTCATCTGATGGAGCCCCATCCTTTTCGGATGAACGGCGCCCTTGATTGGACGTTACTTCGGAAAAAGAATCCATTAGCTTTGTACAACCTCGCTTGTCGTTATTAGAGGTCTTAACAATCTGATCCCTCCTATTTGAAGCGGAAGAGTATTGTCTTATCCAGGAGGGAGGGTTGTCCGGCTTAACCTGCAGTTTTTCTAAAGTTGCTTCGGCGATGTGGTCAGCCTTAGATAGTAAAGCGTCCCGATCCGCCTGGTATTTGAATTCTACCAGGATTGGCCTAGGGCGATTATCCATCTTCCATTTTCCAACACGGTAAATTCGCATTGTAGGAGTGGAAGGACTCAGACCTACCATCCAGATAAGATCGCTGATACATCTGCGATCTAAATCTTTTCTAGACTTCGATTCCTTAATAAATGGCTCTGCTCGATTGAAAACCAGTACATTTCGTGTTCTAGTTTTTGGAGCAGGGGTG
>JACCGJ010005442.1:0-154602 GCA_013407085.1 Atriophallophorus winterbourni
CCAATTATTTCATTGTAAATCAAACGTTCGAATCTCCTGCATTTTGTTCAATTTTTATCGTTTTGTTTTACTGAGCTATTTGAAGTTATTGGATTTCGGGTCAACATTTTTGCATTTTTATTTGACTGTTCGCGCGCAGTTGAAGTTGTGACATTTAGCTGTATTTGTTGCTATTGAATATTCGTTGTTTTGGGATTCAGTACGAAGCGGAATAATTGAGGTTTGCTATTTTTATTGAATAATTATTTCATTTCAATAGTACCGTATTGTCCCACGTATTTTCTTGTCAATATTTTGGTGGGCTTGGACGCGTGACTCAACCGTTCATTAGACACATTGGTGCCTATACCGTGACTGAATACTTTGACGTTGAACTCGAGTTTCCCCGGACCGTATTGGCGGTTACAGTACTCAATTTGCTTCGTTGGAACGAATGGGGAAAATGAAGAAGAACTCGTCAAAGAAACCAAAAGAACACGACGAGAAGATTCTGCTGGACGGGCAAGTCAATAATTTCACATTGTTTGATAGTGTTTCATGCTGTGGTTCGGTAGGTAGTTCAAATAATGACAACCTCAGGCTGCAGCTTCTGAAAGCGCAAATAGTTGAGGAAGAGAGACGTCGAGAGCTAGAATTAGAATTGTTTAAAGCCTCGAATGTTACTAGATTAGCTCGACTCAGATCAGAACAGTCGGAGGGTGGTGATTTTGGTCCCATTGCTGGATATGACCGTCAAAGATAATCACAAGTCGGTTACGTTTCAATACGAGCATAAAGGATCAACTAATCTAGCTGAACGTACGGCGCCGGTGTTACCAAGAGTAGAATTGCAGTATTTTGATGGTAATATATGTCAATACTGGAAATTTATTCGACAGTTCGAAAACTTCATCGAACGTGATGTGTTTGATGAATGCCAACGCATGCTATACTTGCTACACTATTGTAGAGGTCAAGCGCGAGACGCCATTGACGGGTGTAGTATGCTGCCGTCCGAATCCGATTATAAAAGAGCTAGAGAGATTCTAACCGAGCTCTATGGACAATCTCATGCCATCGCCCGGTCGATGATTGACAGTCTGACTTTCTGTCTGTCACACGCAAGAACAAACGGGGTCTCGCTTATTCAACTTCCGATAGAGATGCAGAACTGTGAGACTGCTCTCTCTCAAATGAATAACGAGGCGGATCTTGATACTTTGACGACACTTGAGTTGATCGTCTATAAATTACCATATGAACTGCAGGATCGTTGGGCCAGATTAGTTGATGTGATCAACCAAGGCAACTGTCAGCCTAAATTTTATGACCTGCAGCGGTTTATAGCGGACGAGGCACGTATATGTCGTAGTCGCTTCGGTCAAATTGCGACAAAATCGAATCTGAAGACGATGAAGAAGACAAGTAGAAACTTTTCGCGAGTTCATGATACAGTTAACCGCACGGGCCAGTTTCAATCGAACTTTGACAGCAGTTGTTATGTCTGTGGTGATAAACACGATTTGGATAATTGTGACATGTTCAAATCTTACGATGTGAATGGTCGGTGGAACGTTGTCAAGAAATATCAGGCTTGTTTCTTATGTCTTCTTACCGGTCATCGAGCTATAGATTGCCGCAAGAATGTGTTCTGCTCTGTCTCTGGTTGTAATGGGAGGCATAATTACTTGTTACATAAGCACAAGGAAGGAAATGATCAAAATTTGCTAAAACTGGAATACTGAGACTTCCGACATGCCGACTGCAATGATGGGCGATTACAGCTGATATATATATATATATATATATATATATATATATATATATATATATATATATATATATATATATATATATATATATATATATATTCGTCTCGCATATCATCTGATCACTTGGCGCAACTGTCACACATATGCGGTACATAGCAGGTACGGTGCCTAGAATTTCTTATGCAGCAGTCTGAGTAGTGCCCTTCAGTCTAGACTAATGTATTTCAACATTGGCATGAATCCTGTCTAAATGTTCAGCGGTATCATCTATGAGCTACTTACTTATGTACGTTTGTAAGTCCTGAGTGGTCTCACACTTCTGTGCTTCTGCGTTTTTGGATCTACTTAACTCACATCTCGTCATATCTGGATACATTACACTTTTTTAAATTCCTCTTAACCCAAGCATTTTGAACATATCATTTCCGAGTGCAACTAAACGTTTCTGAAAAATAAATTTCCTTCATTCTGAACCAATTTAGACCTACACGGACAATATTGTGTGGAAAACAGAATATTGGATTGACTTTGCCAACATTCGAAAGAGCTTTTTCCCAATGAGGTTGACACGTTGGACCAGAAAATCGGATACCATCTCAAGAAGCTACGACGAATTTAGTTATACACCTTTTTTGGCGAGATTATTCAATAATTCACTTTCAGATGATTTTTAATCCGCTTCGGACTCTACTTCGCTGCATACGAGCCTACGCGCGCATTTCCATTTACCACAGATCGACCGATAAATCGTTTGACTCCGGCGTTCCAAATTTGTCGGAATGCGGTAAGTCAGAAAGCCTGACAAGATACAGAATTGAACCTAGAAACTGTACACTGAACTGTGTGCTCACAGACGAAAACTAATTTTGAAATCTTGCATTTATAAGACAACATAAAGTGAATTGAAGGTTAGTTACGGTTTAATAAAGCCCTATCAACTGAACCAAGACATTCATTTTCATCTGGGACACAAAGTCATCTACCGAGTGCAAATCCATCCCAAAGGACTCCCGAGTGTGGACTGAAGCCAGATAATGAATTTTATTTTTGTCAAAAAGTAAATTCGATTTGCACACCCCTCAACCTGGAGAGAGCGATATGTTACTGAACTTGTCAAAAAACACAAAAGTGCCGACTTATCCTGATTCAGTGCAACAATGACAATTGTCTAAGATGATGGCATCAAAAGACACCATATATCTTTATTTACCATCACTTTTCTTGGATGTCTTTATAAAAATGCCCAATGCTTGATTAAAAAAGTTTTATAACTCGTCGCTAGGTGTGAGACAAAACGACCTCAGCTAATTTCCATCACGGAAACTTGTCTTAATCCGGAAATACACGATTGTGAGTGAGAGATTGCAAATATATCACTGCTCAGAGGAGACTGGGCATCAAGTAGAGGAGTTTTGGCACTCTATTATGATCAGAGACTTGAATGCAGATAACTCACGGATTCTAAGTTGATGATCCAAGACGCTCTGGTGCTTTTTAACAACGACTACAATCGAAGATCGCACAATCGGCAAAATTCATCGTGCATCAGCATTCCCGAAATTTTATAATACGACTCTGCTCGACAGGCTACGCTTGATTGCCTCGAGATATCACACCAGAATCTTGATCGTGGGAGACTTTTATCTGCCTAACTTGCTCAAGACCAACAAAATTTTTCAGACCTCCACTGCTGTCATCTCCCAAAATCTCTTTGACGAAATTCGATTGTATAATCACTTGAAAAGCTATACAAGATACAGAGGGTCAGATATGATTATAATGCTTAATCAGACATCCAAAACTCAAGAAGACTCCGTCAAAAACATTACATTTGATTGCCTGCTAGATTTGAGGGACCGTTTTGTATTCAATTTAAACTACCTATCTCGAGCAGAGCAAACAAACGTTACAAAATAAACGCCCTAATTTTGATTAGCGATTGGCAAATTGAAGGCATGAGAGTAATGATCAGTGGTCTAGCACTTTACCAAACTTGACCGGGAAATCAACTCTAAGTCAACATTCGTTCCCAAACAGCGTGAAATTCGGCTTCAAAATTCCGTTTTGAAATCCACAGTTCTACTCGGACCTGGATTAAGATGCGAAATTTTTATTGCGGAAACCATCACCGGTTAATCAACGATGCGACATGGGAGATTTTTTAAAAACTTAAAAACGAGGTGATTAAACTAATTACTGAAGACAAAGTGGAGTATCAAGTTGGTATAATGTCTAGAATTAAAAGGAATAAAAACGGATAAACGAGAATGTAAACAAGCAGTGTACGATGAAAGCAGATTTTGCGGGCTTACGGACGCCTTAAGGAACGACCACAAATGCAGCTGACACAGCGGCTGTTCTCGTAAATTAATACGCTTAGGTATTTTGTCCAAAACAAAGTGTGAATATACAAATGGATCCAGAAATAACGCATCGTGCAACATGGACACGATGTTGTTGACCATGGATCTACGTCAAAATCGCATGAATTTCCACGTTCTACAGTTTCTCAGATGACTAAAAAGTCCCATTCGGCAGGAACAATCTCTTTCGCAGCGCTCGCAACACTAGCCGGAACTCGGTCTATCAGTTGGACGCCGGCGCCGTAAACTGCGTTCAGCAGCCAAGAGTGTATCTTCTCCTGCACAGCTTGCAAACGACGCTTTACACAATGCCTCTAATGTAAGCGGTCAAGAACAAGTTTTTGTCAACTCCCGTGGTCAACGCCAAGACCTTCCATATTACTTTGGCTAACGTCTTTCTAACGCAAGTGCGGTCGGGACAAAGGTCGACTTTCTAATTGCAACTCACCGTAGAGTAGTTCTTTCTGAATACGATCATCTTCCATTCTGTAGACATTTCCAAGCCAGCGCCGTCAGCCTTGTCTTAGTAGGGTGAATATGCTTTGTAAACCAGCTTTTGAAAACACTTTAACATTAGTCAATTTGTCTATCCCCGATATGTTCAAGATACTACGTATGCTTCGTAAATGGAAAGCATTCATCTCCCTTTGGTTTCTCGCGTGGGTGGTTTAGGTTACGCTGCCCTACACTGAAGTATTTAATACGCGTGCTGCATACTATCAACTTTGTCTTTAGAGTTAGTTGCGGTTACTCAAAACAAGAGAGTTCAATCTGGACAAAATTACAGCTGCACTGCCAATCTGCTTATTAATTTCCGAAAACAGTGAGGGGTTATCCGCAATGGTTGAACCAAAATATGTGAAATGATGAACTGGTTCAAGCTTTTGGTTTCCGACAGTGATAATCCGAAGCGATAAAGTCCGTTGACTAAGTACTTTAGTTTTGCTCATGCTGATTGTTAGCCCAAATTCTTTGCAGGCCGTAGAAAAACAGTCCATTATCGACTGGAGTTTGTCTTGAAAGTACGATATCAACACTGCATCTCCGGCAAACAGCGGGTCACTTATTAGCACATTCCGTGCTTTGTGCTCACTACAGATACAGGTTGAATAGCTCGTCATCAATTCGCGTGCGTAGATGAATACCTTCTCTAATCTTACTGAACGCCTTCATCTGGAGCAAAGCAAAGAAAATGCCGAACAGCGTCTGAGCAAGACCACACACTTGTTTCACGCTTCGGCGAATTTCAAAACCTTCTGAACTGAAACCGTTACAGGGAATGATTCCATCATGCCCGAGACAAACGAAATAACAAGTTTGTGCAGTCTTCGTTGGCAGCCTATCAGATCAACATTGTAAAAATACCCGCCCTACTGACGTAGCCGAATGCCCACGGTAAATACATAAAATCACGAACGATGAAACGGGACAGCCCTAAACCTGTGAACTTGGGACCACTGTTTTGTGATACTGTTGGATTCAAATGTCTCTATTAGATAAATTCGATCGGATTTGGGACTGTAAATTCACTAGCGGTTTGTAGGAGTGAGTTGTATCCAATAACCTTCACCGAATATGGAAAACTAACTTACAATCGAAGCTTGATTATCAGTGTGTTTAGCGTGCTAGTGATACATCTTTTCAACCCCAGAATGGGGCTCCGTCAGACCATGATTTTGGAAACTTGAGAGCACAGTGACTTCAAAGTTTAACGCTGTATAGCAATCCTCAATTGATTCAGGATAATGACGATTGGTGTTGTTTGACCAAATATCATATGTACATATATATATATATATATATGTACATATAAAATAAGAAGAAATCTGATTTGTCATTGCAACAAACAGTTTGTACAAACTCAATCGTTCAAAACGTGCCACCCTTGTTTGACACCTATACGAACTTAAAAGGCTTTTGGACTAAAACACTTAAAATGTGCTGATCACTTCATGCAGGTGTGAAACCAAATAACAAGTTTGAGCAGTATTGAAGGCAGCCTATCTGATCGAAGATTTGGAAAAGTCCCTCCCTGCGGCGTAGTTTAATGCCTCCATTGAATCAATATAAACAACCTTTAAGGGCAAAAACGCTGTTCTGGACAGTTTTTTTGAAGTTGTCTCAGGAAGAAGATTATCTCAAGGTTTGATCTTTAACTGCGAAAGCCACAAAGAGATTTGTAGTAAATTCAGAGAGCAGTAACTTAAAGACGGATCTGGAAGACTTTCACATACAATTTAACAACGACATTAGGCAGGGATATTCCTGTGTAATTGTTGCAGTCTCGTGCTTCACCGTTATTCTTAAATAGCGTGATGAACTTTTTGTCGCGCATGTCTTGTGGGACACACTCCTTCTGCCAGCACTGATGAAGCAAATGGTGCAGATGTTGTGGTAATGCTGCTCTTCATCATTTGCTGAGCTCAGGTGGAATTCCGTCGTCACGAGGGGTCTTCCCATTCGCTATTTGGTGGGTGCCCGATAGAGCTCATTAAGAGTAGGAGGAGTACCTAGATTATCGATGTTTGGCAACCACTCGACATTTTCAAGTACATAGGATAAAAGCGTACTGTCCCTATGGTATAGAGATGAGAAGTGTTATACCGAGCTTTCCATTTGTTGAGTTTTGTCTACAATCAGGTTACCAGATTAAGAGCCCTTTGGACCAATGTCTCTCTTGATCCCTACATACATACCCTGAAAATGTTTAATTTCCGAGGCTTTGTGTATAGTGATACTAATTTTAGTGCAATAGTCATTTGCACATGACCTTGCTATCCGTTGAAAGTTAATTCTAGCTTATCTTAGAAGTTGTAAGTTTTCATCTGTTTGGCACACATTCAAACCTCAAAAATGCTGAAAGGTTCTAATTCAACACAGTAGTCATCTGTGCATCAATTTCGCCATTGAACTCACCCAATAACTTGAACGGTTTTTGCGGCACGTTTTAGAGGAGGCTTTTTAGATTCTCATAAAAAAGCCTTTTTTAGACGGCGTCGCAAAGAGCGTCGATGCATGAACGTTGACTAACATTGTTCCACTAATGCACTTCAGATTTTGAGTCCAAATCTGTTCTCTCGTACTGATGGTCGGTTCTGCTGCTTTTAGTGCGTAGTTTTGCAAGGCAAACCCAAATCCATTCAGCCGAGGCTCATTAGAACCCCTTTCTTATCAAGAATGTTTAATTTCCTTATGTTAGCATACCACTGTCTGTAAATGACAAAATTTGTGTAAAATTCCTTCTTATTTTTCTATTTAAACAAATTGATTTTTTCTTAATTCTTCACGGTTTTTCCTATTTGTGTATACATTTTTGATACTGTTCGATCCACTTGTACACATTTTTGTTTTGTTGAACTAATTGATTTTGCTTGGCTGCCATTAAATTCCACATATTTTTGCACGTGGTATTTGGGCTCATTTTATTGTTTCAATTTGGACACCAATTTGTGTGTCATTTGTTGTTTGATACGGAAATTTGGACGACAACATTGGTAAATTAACTATTTCTAGTTTTTATGCGTCAGGTCGTCATTTTCATTGAATCTATTATTGCTGGAGTTTTGACTCCATTGTACCGGTGCGTTCCGATATAATTGAGGTTTGTATACCATTATTATTGTAACTGTCATTAATTACAGTACCGTAGTAAACCCAAATCGTGGTTCTGAATTTGTCGAACTAGGGACGGGAGATCTACGCGTTAACTAGCGACATTGGTCGTTACAGTACTCAATTTGGGAACTGGATTTTGGTTCTTCTCCAACTGGACGAGAAGTATTCGTTTTCTTCCCGAACTTGACGGGAAGCACTCAAATCGAATTGCACAATTGGATACGGTCAATTGGATCGCCAATCCAGCGGAACGAGGATCAACTTGGACCCTCGTACATCTACTCATTTCTGTTCAAACATTGGTGACGTTCTTGCCTTTTTTATTTTGTGTTTCGCCATTTTTGATAATGCCACGTAAATCGAAACGTCTGAACATTACTGATAAGCTTACCTGTAATAATGATAGTGACACTGTTGGTTCCGCCTCGCGTAGCTCTTGTATATCATCTCGAGGTAGTCCTAATTTTGACTCTAAACATGGGCCGTCTGTGCGTGAGCTCGAATTAGAGAGAGATTTAGTGATTGCTAAGGAGATGATAGCTCGTTTGGGTGGATGCAGTGTCAACGACAATTATGTTGCTGAAGTTCCGGTTAATCGACATATTGAGTCGGAAGCGGTGAAGATGTCACAAAGGGTCGTCAACGATGTTGCTTCATTGCCTAGGGTAGAGTTATCTACATTTGATGGCAATTCGGTGGATTACTGGAAATTTATTCGGCAATTTGAGTGTTATATAGAATCGAAAACTTGCGATTCCGGACAGCGTTTGCTATATTTTATGTATTATTGCCGAGGCAATGCTCGAAAAGCGATTGATGCCTGTGTGATGCTAACGCCTGAAGACGGGTATAAAAGAGCACGCAGCATCCTACAGGAAATGTTTGGCCTGCCTCATGTCGTTGCACGCTCGTTATTGACCGAGGTGTTAAGTGAAGCAGCCAAAGTAAGAAGCGATTCGGATAGTCTGTCAAACCTTGCTTTGAAGATGGAAAGTTGTCAGATTGCTTTAAAGCAAATGCGCTGTGAAGCAGACTTGAATTCTGTCACCACCTTGGAAGGATTGGTCAAATGTTTGCCGGCTGGACTACAACAGCAATGGGCTGAACTGGCAGATGCAATTGCCGCTGACGGTTCAGAAGTTGACTTTGCACGTTTATCCGAGTTTGTCTCCCGCAAAGCGAGAATCGCCAGGAGCAGGTTTGGCATGCTCATTAATGAGACTAAGCCATCAGAGAAATTGAAATTGTCCGAAGGACGGAGAGTGTACATGACCACAAGTTACTCCCAATCAATGCGAATAGAATGCTACCAGTGTAAAGGACCTCATCGAATAGAAAACTGCCCTACATATCTGAAGGCTGATGTGAAAGACAGATGGGCTATTGCTAAGCAACACGGTATGTGCTACGTTTGCTTGAACCGGTCTCATAAAGCATGCGACTGCAAAATGCCGACTGTTTGCTCCGTCGAAGGGTGTGGTAGACGTCACCATTCGTCTCTACATTATAATCGTATGAGTGAGCAACAAAAAACTATTAATTACAGTGCTACTGCTCTCAGTCCAGCAGTAAGCCTGGGTTACCTGACGGTGAAAATTGACACGCCTGTGGGGCTTATTCCAGTCGTAGCGTTACTCGATAATGGCTCGGATACCACTCTGATCTCACAAAGATTTGTTGAGAAATTCGGTATGCCTAGTGTCGCAGTTGATGTGTCGACAACCTCGCTCGGTTTGCATCGAAAATTGAAAAGTTCAGTTTTGAGTTTCAATGTACATTCCGTTGACGAGGATGAAGTAATTCATGTTGCCGAATCTTACACGGTTTCCAAGTTACCTGAAGTAACAATGAATTCCCCGAATAGTATCATCGCAAGATATGATCATTTGAAGGATCTAACATTCTCGGAGAATGTTGGACAAGAAATAACCTTGCTGATTGGATGTAACGTTCCGGAAGCGCATTGGGCGTTGGAACAGCGCTTAGGAGGCAGGCGCCGTCCATTTGCAACCAAAACGCTGTTGGGGTGGATTCTGCAAGGCCCAGCATGCCAAACTCCAAAGGATATCTTGTGTTTGAATTCTTCCTTGGAGCAAGGGTCCATTGATGAATGTGTCAACCGTCTGTACAATGCAGAAATTGCAGACATACACGCTGAAGGAAATGAACGATCGCGCGATGACGAAGATGCATTGTCGCTCGTAAGCGGATCAAAAATTATCGACGGTCATTTTCAGGTACCGCTACCTTGGAAGCCTGATAGAAGCAAACTGACCACAAATTATTTGTCAGCGGAAAGGCGCTTGAGCTACTTGCGGCGTCGATTTGAACGCGATAGTGTTTTGTTCGAGCGTTACAGCAAGGTTATGGCACATCATTTGGAGATTGGTTATATCGAACCCGTTCTGAATAATGCCACGGAGAATATTGTTTGGTATTTGCCTCACCATCCGGTTTTCAATCCTAAGAAACCGGAAAAGCTGAGAGTAGTTTTCGATTGTGCGGCTAAACACAATGGTGTGTCGTTGAATGATGTACTATTTCAAGGACCAAATCTGACCACAAATTTGATCGACGTATTGCTGCGCTTTCGATTACATGTTTATGCTGTTGCTGCTGACATCGAAGAGATGTTCCTCCAAGTCAAAGTGCCAAACTATGATAGAGACGCACTTAGAATTCTCTGGTGGGAGGATAATGATAGACGGGGTGCCATGGAATTGTCTCGATTGGAATTTTGGTTGAACGGCCCCGACTTCCTGAAACAAACCATTGATATGTGGCCTGAAGCAGTTGATCCACAGTGCAGCGAACGAATTGAATTCAAGCGTGCTAATTGTAACATTACTTCGGTTGAGTCAGAGTGTGGAATAGACGTCATTCTTCGTCGATTCTCTAGTTGGAAACGGCTTGTACGCTCGATTGCATGGCTGATCCGTTTCAAGCGTTATGTTATTATCATGTTTGGTCATTGTTCCAATGGATCTTTATCGGTAGGCAAGATCGGATTAGACGAATTCCGGGATGCCGAAGCAGAAATTATTCGATTGACGCAGCGGAATGTATTTGGTGATAAGGCGCTAAGTGAGCCCTGTGAGTTCAATTTGTCATCATTAAAGAAGTTACGCCCATTTATTGATCAAGGTATTTGGAAAGTTGGTGGTCGATTGAGGCATTCTGATCTTGCAGATGAAAGCATTCATCCCATTATAATTCCTAAAAGGCATAATGTTACTGACCTATTGATTTTTGATGTTCATCTGCTCGAAGGACATTCTGGCCTGGCGCATACCCTCAGCGTCCTGCGCAGGACCTGTACACGGTTAGATGCCAGACCGGCAACTCAACTGATGTCTGATCTTCCTCCAGTCCGTGTGACCACAGGTTCTTACCCGTTCGCTAAAGTGGGTCTGGATTATTTTGAACCGTTTGAAGTTAGACGAGGCCGATCTGTAGAAAAACGATACGGATGCCTATTTACTTGTTTACAGCCACGCGCAGTCCACATAGAACTAGCCCATTCTATGGATACGGATTCGTTTTTGATGGCGCTCTTTCGTTTCATTGGACGTCGAGGTAAACCGCAGATTATTTATTCGGATAATGGATCCAAATTTGTTGGCACTGAACGAGTGCTACGTATATGGCTAAATGGATTGAACAGTGACGGTTTATCGGATAAACTAGTTTCACATATTATTGAGTGGTGCTTTAATCCTCCGTACTCTAGTCATAGAGGAGGTGTTTGGGAGCGGCTGATAAGATCCATTCGTCGTGCATTGAATGCTACATGCACAGAACAAACACCATCGGACGAGACGCTGCAAACCGCTCTAATTGAAGCTGAGCGAATTCTGAACAACAGACCGCTTGTTCCTTTGTCTTCAGAGGATATTGACTCTTGTTCTTTGTGTCCTAACGATTTGTTGTTGAATCGCTCGAATGATGGAATGCATTCTGAAGAAAGATTTGTTGACACTTATAAGAGGAATTGGAAACAATCGCTGCACCTGGCAAACGTATTCTGGAAACGCTGGAAATCTGAGTACCTACCACTACTACAGACAAGACAAAAATGGATCAATCGCAAACGCAATTTTCGTGTTGGGGATGTGGTATTATTGAGCAGTGTTGAAACTTCGAAGCGTGCTTGGCCACTTGGTATTGTTGTAGATGTTCATGTGAGCAAAGATGATCTGGTCAGGACTGTTGTTGTTCGCTCAAAAAATGGTTTGGTAACACGTGATATACGGAAAATTTGTCTGCTGGAAGGAGCACAAGAAGAGGAATGCTCGGAGTCTGGCGTGGCGGCGCAGATAGGGCTAGCTCAAACTTCTTAAAGGGAGAACGGCAGAACCTGAGGACGTGGTGGGTCTTAGTCCGGCAAACTATTTCCCTATAAAAAGCCACATGTGTCCAATGATGGCGATGCGACGTGGCGTGTGTGACTCGCCACTAAATAGAGTCATTGCCATTCTGCTTTATTCAGGGTCGGGTAGTTAGGAAGGTGGAACCAATCAGTTTGTTCATTCAGAAGTTAGCTCTAGAAGGAATTTGGCGGGCGGTGTAAATGACAAAAATTTGTGTAAAATTCCTTCTTATTTTTCTATTTAAACAAATTGATTTTTTCTTAATTCTTCACGGTTTTTCCTATTTGTGTATACATTTTTGATACTGTTCGATCCACTTGTACACATTTTTGTTTTGTTGAACTAATTGATTTTGCTTGGCTGCCATTAAATTCCACATATTTTTGCACGTGGTATTTGGGCTGATTTTATTGTTTCAATTTGGACACCAATTTGTGTGTCATTTGTTGTTTGATACGGAAATTTGGACGACAACATTGGTAAATTAACTATTTTCTAAAGTAATGTGTTGCTCACTTCCCATCCCTTACACTCCACAAACCGGTTTCTGGCTGTTTGCCGTCATCAGGTGGAGACAGTAAGATCAGGTTTCAGTGAGCCTTGAACTTACTGCTCCCACTGATACGGCAAACAGCCAGAAACCGGTTGTGGTGTGTAAGGGATGGGGAAGTGAGCAACACATTACTTTGGTCATCCACAAGCGCCTTGAGTGCTTTGACCAAGAATCACTTTGTGATTCTGTGTCTGAACATCGTGGTTCGTTGTACGAACCCTATAATCAGTTGGCATACAATATTATCTTGTTTAACTATTTTCTAGTTTTTATGCGTCAGGTCGTCATTTTCATTGAATCTATTATTGCTGGAGTTTTGACTCCATTGTACCGGTGCGTTCCGATATAATTGAGGTTTGTATACCATTATTATTGTAACTGTCATTAATTACAGTAACGTAGTAAACCCAAATCGTGGTTCTGAATTTGTCGAACTAGGGACGGGAGATCTACGCGTTAACTAGCGACATTGGTCGTTACACTGTCTGTTAATTGCGTCTCTTGCAGAAAGCTACGTTGCATTCAGCCTTTTTAGCTCATTGTTAAACACAGTTGATTTTACTACTATTATTATATTCGAGGCGTCGTCACGAAATCCTTGAAAAACATGGACCGGACCTACCAGGTTACCATTTTCAGAACTGATATTTTTTGTTTAGTAATTCGTTTCGCTAAGACAAGAAAGTCTATCCCACCGTCGGAAGAAGCCACAGGCGCTGAGCTCTATGCTAATCGAGCCATAGCATTTAACCGCTACTTGCTGATTCCCGTTTGATTTTCTGTATAAGAGGAATGGAGAGTCTTCTCTATTGGTGCGTTGTGATACACGCCAAGGCAGTTCAATATAGAGAACTAGCTGTTACCCGTGCAGCAAGAGCTCCCTATCCACGGCATTATTGGAAACAAAGGAGAAGTTAGGCTGATGCTTAATTGGAACGCCTCCATTGGCATACAAGCTCCAACAGCACAAAGAAAGCTGGTTTTGAGTCGCCAGACATCCGCCATTGCCCTTTCTAATGTCAGTAGGAATAGTACAACCGGATCACACAGGACCATGCGTTCAGGCCAGGTGATGGACTTTGTTGTCAGAGGCTATATGAGACGCGTGCCATTTAAGCATTTTTTCGAATTAGGAGCTTGTCTCCAAAACCGCACCGGCTGTGAAAACATTTGGACCATTGGACACAAAAACTATTACCAAAGAAGATGTGCTGCGAACTCTACTATCACTAAATGTCTTAAATTCTCATGGTTGTGATAAAATTACCACTAATATACTCATTGCGCATACTATTTATGCTGAGTGCAGACACTTTTCTTCTGAGAATCGCTGCTTCAAAGCGTCATACCGACCTAATTGAATTTCGATATAAACTTACCGATCTTTAAAGGCGGATCGCGTTTAGATCCCGCAAATTAAAGGCATGTTACCTTGTTGTCCGACGTATCCAAATTGTTCAAAATGATCATAACAAAAATATCTGAACAAACACCTTGAAGAAATTAGGCTATTTTCTATAGCGTCAAACGGTTTTAGAAAGGGATTGTCCTGCTTTTTCAGCCGTCTCTTTACACGTGAAGATTGGACTCGAGCTGCAGATGTTGGGGATACCATCCGTGTATGTTACCTCAATATGTCGAAAGCCTTTGACGGTGTAAACCACAGCAATCTCTAACAGAAAATGATACCTTGTGTTATCACTGGAGGACTATTAAACTGGTTACGAAATTACATGAAATGTGGTGTGATTCAGGGATCCGTCCTCGGACCAATAATCTTCAAACTTTATGCTGAAGACATCCTGACTCTTATCAAATTTAAGATCGTTCCATTCGCGGACGATATAAAAGGGTCGCCTAGTTTTTAATTAGCCGGAATACTGCGAATTGTCCCAGTAGGATCTGGAAAACCTCCAGGTTTGGTCCCTAAACAAACGCCTATTTTTCAATATCGAAAAGTATCACTTGTTGAAACTTAGCAAATACTTTGATTTCCAGTAATTTCTTGGAAAATACAACCTCTCTTGGACCGTTAATCAGAAGGATTGTTTCATCAATAGCACACTCTAGGGGTGTAGAACTAATGCAAATCTTTCTGTCGCAAAACATTTCAGAAATTGTCAATCCTAAAGAAACTTTTTGTTAGTTCCTGAAAACAGACAATTCCCTGCAATAAAAATAGGTACATCATACTCACGATGGAACACGCATTTCACGAATGGTTGCACTGGCTTAAAAAAAGATGTCACGACTTCCACAGAATCTATAATCGAGATTCCAAAATTGTCCACGGAATCGAAAGCCTGAATTTATACGATTATTCACGTCGTCGACTCCTAGGGGATTTAATTTTTGATTTACAATAATTTGAATACCGCAAATACCAACTACAATGCTTATCCAATATACCGTGCTCGCATTAGACAAGTGCTCACACAATTATTCTAACTGTGTTTGACTCGCGACACAACTGTGGACGACATTTATCCATAGAATATTTTTTACTTGAAACAATCAACAAAATTATATTGTAAACTCCCCAGAGCAGCAGATTTACAAAAGAAGTCTCGATGTCTTTTTGAACGAAAACCCAAGGATAAAAAAAATGCTTTACATCCTAACACCAAGCAACTTCATTTGTCATCCCACCAATCGAAAACAATTTCTGCCATTTGGATTTTTACATGATTCTTTAACTGCGCATTAAGCAACCGGATACCGTTTTTGCTTGTAATACTGTTCGTAGTTCAAGTATTATTCTGTTTTTTTGTAAAGCTATATACATTTTAGACCATTAAAGTGAAATTGAATTTAATTGAATTTTCTAAGGCTACCAAGGTTGAAAGTTTCTCAACGGTTTTATTTTGGAGTTTGAGCAGAGGACGTCGGAGGTTTGCGCGAACGAGAGTATGATTAGTGTCAGATTTATTTTGGGTTTTTGCTACACGACGGGACGTGCTGTCCAGTACTGATGTCATTAATGGTGAGAGAATCGAGACATAAACGATCTGGTTGGCTATTCATCTATCGTTGGAGTATTAATAAACAACTGCTTCTCAGAGTGCTGAAATTTGGTGTTGCAAACACATAAGTGATGTAAGACCGCTAAATCAGTTAATCAGTCGCCGTTCTCGCAGCGCTATTCTAGCACAAATGTGATTAAAATTCGTTTAGTTGCGGCATGTGCTGACCAAACACGTGCTGGTCAAAACAAATATGTCGTTAGTAGTTAGTCTATTGACGACGTATTGTTGGAATTAGAAATCTTATTCAGCACTCGGTGGCAGAATAGTTTGGAGCAAAAACCGAGAATATAGTAATATTGAATGAATTAACTCACAGCAGGATCAATGCAAATCTTGGGGACAGGCGTCCATTACGTGAGTGATTATTCGGAATTATCACTGAGAATTATCGCTACAATGTATATTCCAAATCCAACTTCGTGCTCGCTCTGAAGATAACAGAATGTTTAATCGACCCAGTTGACTTAATTCGATATTGATTTGTGCCAAAGAACGCGAACGTCAGGAAGAAAAGCAACATCTACCCGGTAGTCTAGTAAATAGCGTATCGTAATAGCATGACTGCCAACATCAAACGGTGTCCTAACATTCCTAAACCGCATATAAAAATCGTCCCATATGTTTATGGATGAAGCTTGCTTATTATTTACCCTAGCCGCTGGGAGAGCCAACGGTTCGTCGCATCTTGGGAATGCCCTTACAGATAAGTTGTGTTAAATGTAAACATGTTTAAAAGGTTTCTTTGGGATTTGCCTTTTGATTTTAAGCTAACCGTGTGAACCCAATCCATAACCGCTTATGGCTCTTTCGGCTGACCTAGAATATTGAACAAAGCAAACCTAACACATCCAGTGAAATACTTGTACCACTAATTTGGTCAACGTTCATGCAAAGAAGCTCACTGCGACACCCTCTGAGTAGACTAGATTTCACCGCGCAAAATTGTCGGATAAGCCAAGTATAGACGTCACTCGTGTGTGACAACCAAATCTAGTTGTGTCATTTTCGAAAACCTTCAAAACTGAGTTGAACGAACCACTCCAATTGATTAAGCTTCAGAAAACTGAGAATCGCTAAAATGTTGCATATACCAAGGCATAACTTACACTTACTGTCCGAGGACAGCTGAATAGATAGAGTGGACAAAATAAACAGTTCCGTAGTTTCCAACAATAATGATGGAAGGCTATACAGACTATCTCCCTCTCTTGCTCATGCTGATTTTCAGCTCAATCATTGATTTATTTCGTATGCTCAACGGCTAGATAAACAGAAAATATTGCATGATGTATCAGCATCCAAATCGTCCTAATATACAGCTTACATTCATTTTCACTGAGCATTGTTAGGATATTTATTATTAAAATATGTTCTTTGTATTCAGCATTTTTAATTAGAAAATCAATAGTGGCTTATACCAAACTCCATGAGAAAATCTGCAACTTAGCTTTTAATATAATGAGAATACTACTGATTTTCATTCAACACATATTGTGAAACAAAATGATTATACATACTACAACGTTTCATCTAAGTCGGTAAACTGTTGGTTGTATTTGCATAACAATTTTCAATGTAAATCAAAACATTTTCAGTGTAAGCTATATTATATTAATTAATTACTACTATAATTTAAAATACCGATGAAATATTTTGTGAAGATTAAACATTTAATCAAACCCTTTTTGTTGTGTAAACAAAACAAGGATATGTATTGGCGCAAATTTATATTTGCTTTGCATTAATTTTTTTAATCAATTTTTCTGAAAGATGGAACAATTAAAATAAATTAATAAACAACACAGAATCGTTTACGAAGACAAACAAATCTAATCTTTTCACGTCAGGTCAAATAGCCTGTACGCCAGACAAAATGTTTTACCATCCACTTACAGGACAATTATTTTTCGGGGTTAATTTGCATCCCATGCGTGTATGCTATGTTGTCACTTAAAGAATAATAACGTATGATACGTATGATATAAAACTGTGATCTGCCGTAATATTACTGACTTCGGCTTGAAGCGCTAAATCGATTAGCCTGAAGTTCACATGCACATATACAGGTTTCAAATCATATAGTATATACCACTCACGATAGGTTTAATAAGTTCTGTAAATTCCATCATTTGGAACTTTGGCCACTCTGGCTTTCAAATTACTCGAATATCTAATTATGGTATATTCAATCTAATATATGAGAATCGTTGGGATGTTTTAAAAAATATTTGTGTAAACAACAGAAAAGTTTACTTACATGTTTGCCCAAGCGAATCGAATGTGAACTCAAGGATCCTTATTCCGGAATTTATTTATGGTTTCTTTTTGGGGGCTTAAATTTAAATGGGAATGGAAGTTAAAAGTGAATTTAACTATATATTTTGCATGATCACCTCAGCTTATTCAATTGAATTTTTACGATATTGCTAAGTTTTGAATTCGCATGTTTATTGATTTGATTGAACAAGTTGAAATTTGAATTAATTGCGCCTGCTTACAGGTTAAGTTATCCAACCTAAATAATTCGTTAAGCTATAACCAGGAAGATTGAAACAAATTTCGTGTACGGGATTACGGTTTGACCAACATGGCTGTCCTCGTTAACTTTTGCACGAAAGTTTCGACATTATCTCTGCCAAAATGTGATCGATTCGCTTAATCTGCATGTAATACTGAAGGTGATAATGTTGTCCATGCATCGCGTGTGTTAATTAAACGACTTGAGGTAAAACTCAACTCTCTTTCAGCATTTTAATTAGGGGCAAATTGCTTATTCATAATAATTGTGTTAACGGTCTGGAATGCATGATAACAATCATGAAACAAATAGAATAATTATAGTTGAAAGATGAAGGTCAATAATATATGTTTAATTGAACAAAGACGACAAACAGCTTTAACATAAGTGAAAAGTATTTATACTTGCAGATTACATATATATTTTCATACTGGTGATTATAACGGTATGTATGAGAGTATCAAGAGATTTATCGTCCCAAAATTAAACGTGAAACGGATTCCCTTATTTCTGTTTCTGGTAACACGATTGTTGACAAAGCCTAGACGGTAAAAAGATGGGTGGAGCACTTCTCATTATTCTACTACAAGGACAGGTCGTTTTAACCGCATGCTTATGAAAATGTTGAGTAGTTGCAAAACTGTGAACATCTAGATACTCTGCTACAACAACAACAGGGAAATCGCCCGCCTTGCAAATTAGAAACCCCCTTGACGCCGCAAGAATTTTACATGAGCTCATCTAATGCACTAAATCGGCATTATATCAGCCACTTCACCATTTGTTTCTTTAGTCCGGCTTTATAGAGTATGTTCGACAGGAGATGGGAATCACGAATATCATCACGAAATATGAGAATGCAACAATTTCAGAGAATTCTACATTCTGAATCAATTGTAAGATTGGGAAACCAGAATTTCTTACCAGGCTTTTCTGCACGGAAATCATGATATTGTAACGTTAAAATGATCATTCGCATAGAAACATTAAAATGTAGTTAGTTCGAATGCAAATATGAAGAGAGCGCCTATATTGTTCAGTATTTATTAATTAAGTAAACTTCACATGGGTATAATGACTTTTAGATTTCACAGAAAACAATGATCGCACATTTTTGTGCACTCATCGATTTATGTGATCATTGGAACTAAAATATCATATGGAGTGAAATAATGGAATGTTTCATAATGCGGATCTTTGATCATTATACTAATTGATCTCATATCGCAAACGATATATTGACTTGTTGTGGAGGTGACGAGCGCATTTTCATTGAGTGCCAATCAGGAGCAATCTGAGGATATGCATAACACCACGGTCTGGTATAAATCACGAGCGAGAAACACATGAACGCCCGACGAGAACAATGATAATTAGGGTTTTCTATAAATTGCGCCAGACTGGTTTGAGCGCCAAAATTATTGGAAGCCGCTACCGACTGATATATAATCAGTAAAACACTCCTTGAGTGCTGAGGGCTTCAATCGTAACAGTTTGAAAGATATCGAATAAAAATCAGATCAAAGTGACAACTGAGTCAAAGCCCATGCGGATCCTGAACTTACTGTCCCTACCTGATGAGTGCAAACACCACGAAACCGGTCGTGGGGTATTTTGTGAAGGAAAAGCATGCAAATGAATATTTTGAGTCAAACGTTATTTTTTGAGTGAACGCGATTAGCAACGGACAAGTTAACCTTCAAGTTCAAGCGAGACGCATTTTCCAAGCGGCTGTGAAACGAGTATGTCGAGTCACGTGGTTATTGTATAACGGATAACTCAAATGTTTCATTAATTGGTCAGATGTTCGCCAACTGCAATCTCTAATTAAGAATGATTTACCAGAATCATTTATGGACGGCCTAACCTAACAGAATATTGATATTAATTAGAAGAAGCATTCTTCCGTCAAAACCTTGATTGAAATCAAAATCCAGACTGTATCACAATCAGCACAGATGGAAAATTCGCAAATTCTAATTGCATTGAAAGCGGTAATTTTGTAGGAATAATTGACCCCGGAATTAAAAATGAACGTTTTCAATTCTGTAGACTCCACCTAGAAAGTACAACTTGCAAAAAACCATCCAAAAGCTTTATAAACAACGGAATTTTGCGTAGGCACAGCCGCTTATTTTGAAGAAACTTGATAACGATAAAACGTGCGTGCAAACGTCGATACAGTCCTGAATAATCAGAAAGCACCTATGCTATATAACCAGAATAAGACAATATGATGTGGTGCACAAATGGTTATTCATTACACACCAATAGCGGTTTCTGTTAGTTTCCCATCATCAGGTGAAGATTGTGAAATCAGCTACAGTTAGACTTAAACATTGGTAGAGTGGTTAAATGCTTTATGTGTATGTCACTGTTGTATAAGTTGCATACTCAGAACAACGATGTTAAAATAATGATTCACAAATTTTCAATTTACCAAGCGCTCGAAGCTCATATTTTTCAGTACAACACGGTTTCAAGGCCCACTGTAACTCATCTTACTGTCTCCACCTGATGACGCGCAAAGCCAGAATCCGTTCGTGGTGTGTAAGGGATGAGAATGTGACCACAACATTATGTTGGTCATTAATATATATATATATATATATATATATATATATATACATATCACTATATATGTAAGAAACCTATAATCAGTGGTGTTTTGTTTACCAATTTACTACTGTTTCAAGGTTCATTTAACTTGATCTTACTGCTCTCCACCTAATGTAAGAGATGTGTAAGAGATGTGGATTTGAACACCACAACATATATGTCATTTATAAACGCGTCGAACGTTTGGCTAAGAACAACGTGGTTCTTTGTAATAATCACATACAATAGTTTCCTAAATGTATAAGAATAATTTAATTTATGGCATAATTGAGCATGCGGTCAGAAGAGAATATTTTATTGATCCAGCTTCTGTAATGTGGCTTATACGTAAATCCGGTGGCTCAAATTAAGGAATGCGGGAATTATCATATATGTTTGAGCTGTATTTCACGTTTATAAATTGGAGCAGAATGTTTCAGTGGAATGAAGAGAAAAAATATACCTGCAAACTCGATGTAAAATACTGAATATAGGTCACTGACATGCGAACAATGCCGGTTCACGAGATATATCTTTGTTGATAAGAGTGGTTTTGCGATTTGAATAGTATTCTAAGAGCCCTAGGAATTATCTGAAAACCATTTACCTCCTAACGGTGGCGGAGCGAAAATATTTAGCATTGCAAATAGAATGAGGCATTGACAAAGTTTCAGCACAACTGTTCGCATACAGGCTGATCAAGAGTCACCTAATTTTTATGGTTTCACCTTTAACAAACGCGGGCTAAATCTAAACTTTAAGCAAACAAGGGAGAAGATTAAGTTTTCATGATGCAATTTTACAGAGATATGCCATGTGAACAAGATTCGATTGAAGTGAATGAAACTTTTTGCCCACACCTCAGTACAAATTGGGTTACAATTACTAATACAACGTTAAACTTATTAGACATGCTTGTTCATTACTTCTTTTGCGCTTCATAATAAACAGCCAAATTTATATAAAAACATTTTCTTTCATATGTGTATTTTGAACTAATGTTCACGATTTCCATCAAATCATTTTCAGAAATGTATGCATTACTTATGGATACCTTTTGCAAAAAGAAGGTAATATTATTAATAATTCTTATCCCATTTTTATATTCTAATAACAAATTTAATCAAATTATATTGTGTAAACGTTATGCCGTAATACCTCATAAATTTTCAACAGCAACGCAATATGAGAAATGTTTGGCATTTCATTTTATTAGTTTATTTATTCACATCTCTGAAATTACATATTTTTGATGTTTTATTTTTTTCGATGTCGACTATGGTTGCAGATCATAAGCACATGATTGTTCAATGCTTTACATCTGTTAGAACGAATAAACAATCAGCTTCGAAAGTACCAATTTATTCTGCAGCACTCCGAGCATTAATTTTACTCTGGGCAGCTAGTGCACAATCGATATTAATATCTGTTCTTCCCCAGCTTGAAGACGATGTTCACAAAGTGACTTCAAATTTAGCGTTCAAAAGGATATTTTCCTGGGGACAAGGACAAGTGATGCACACCTATAATGCCGCCATTGCGGTCTGTACATTATTGAACCAAAAAATTCAAATCCACCTATGAATAAATCTCTTGGAAAGATGTTATTGTATATTATGTAGACAAGACCCCTGTAGCAAAAGCATCGAAGTAGGGAGAAGCAACTCAGTAAACCAACATATAGCTGCTCTAATTTATCGATAACGCACCAGACGACGGTTTTGCAGCTATAGTTGTTTGTTGAAGAAAACCACGTTGAATAAAAGGCGGATAAGCACATTTTTTATTAATTTTTGTATAATTTCTGCGCCCTTTCATAAGGCTTATGCATATATTATTCACGTTTTGCTGAGAAATTATTTTTTGTTTTGATGTGGATTGAGCTGCTGTTACAAATCATGATTGTTATGTAATTGGAATAATGTGTTATATATATAAATCCATAAAAACATATTTGTTAGTGATACGTAGGAAAATATTCAATGATAACGCACCGCCAGGTCCTGGTTGACCTTCATGTGTTAGTGAGTGAATATTGTAAGATAATGAAATGTTATAATGAGTCAAATTCGGTTGATGTTTACGTGTTTGGTCGCTGATAAAAAAAATTTTTTATATTTAATTTCAAAATTTGGCGACATGATTACCTGTATAATTATTCAACGTAAACTCATTTTTTTTAGTTAATGGGATAATATTCTATTTTATAGCGGCTTCAAGTCATTTGATCTAACAAGCTAACATGTTATTACATTGCAACCATTGTAACAGCGTATTTTGAATATTTATTCGCATATTCTAGAGTGGCAGCTTTGCGAATTCGAAATCTAGTTTCTAGAGAATTTATGTTTCACCTAATTTTGAATGAATTATGTTGATTTTAATGCCCAACATATTATGATTGTCATGTAGTTATATTAATGTGCTATATGTAGAAAACCGTAGAAATATATTTATTATTGGAACGTTAGTTAAAATGTCATTGTCGACGAACCGGGTAATGGTGGTAATGGTCGATCTTCTGTTTGTAAATGTTGTAAAAAAAGAAATGTTATATTAAGTGGAATTCGTTGATTTATAAATTACGTAAGAAATACAAAAAGACAGCATTTGCGTAAATGCAGACTTCAAAAATCTTTTCCATATAAAACGAAAACAAATATTCATTAGTGATAAGTAGGATAACAATGATTCTTAACACAGCTTTTTTGATGATAGAATAGTAAATATTGTTGTGTGATTTTTTCAAATAATGATATGTCATATTGAGTCAAATTCGTCTTGACGTTTATCTTTTGCCGTGTCTAAATTTTTTCGATAACTAATAATGAAATCACAAATTCACACTATTTGCAATAATACAAAAATCAAATATCTTGTTCGTAGTTTTCAGAGATAATATTCTATTTTATAGCGGCTTCAACTCATTTGATCTAACAAGCTAACATGTTATTACATTGCAACCATAGTAACAGCGTATTTTGAATATTTATTCGCATATTCTAGAGTGGCAGCTTTGCGAATTCGAAATCTAGTTTCTGGAGAATTTATGTTTCACCTAATTTGGAATGAATTATGTTGATTTTAATGCCCAACATATTATGATTGTCATGTAGTTATATTAATGTGCTATATGTAGACAACCGTAGAAATATATTTATTATTGAAACGTAAGTTAAAATGTCATTGTCGACGAACTTGGTAATGGTCCTAATGGTCGAGCTTTTGTTTGTAAATGTTGTAAAAAAAAGAAATGTTATATTAATTGGAATTCGTTAATATTTTGATTACGTAAGAAATACAAAAAGACAGCATTTGCGTAAATGCAGACTTCAAAAATCGTTTCCATATAAAACGAAAACAAATATTCATTAGTGATAAGTAGGATAACAATGATTCTTAACACAGCTTTTTTGATGATAGAATAGTAAATATTGTTGTGTGATTTTTTCAAATAATGATATGTCATATTGAGTCAAATTCGTCTTGACGTTTATCTTTTGCCGTGTCTAAATTTTTTCGATAACTAATAATGAAATCACAAATTCTCACTATTTGCAATAATACAAAAATCAAATATCTTGTTCGTAGTTTTCAGAGATAATATTCTATTTTATAGCGGCTTCAACTCATTTGATCTAACAAGCTAACATGTTATTACATTGCAACCATAGTAACAGCGTATTTTGAATATTTATTCGCATATTCTAGAGTGGCAGCTTTGCGAATTCGAAATCTAGTTTCTGGAGAATTTATGTTTCACCTAATTTGGAATGAATTATGTTGATTTCAATGCCCAACATATTATGATTGTCATGTAGTTATATTGATGTGCTATATGTAGACAACCGTAGAAATATATTTATTATTGAAACGTAAGTTAAAATGTCATTGTCGACGAACTTGGTAATGGTCCCAATGGTCGAGCTTTTGTTTGTAAATGTTGTAAAAAAAAGAAATGTTATATTAATTGGAATTCGTTGATTTTTAAATTACGTAAGAAATACAAAAAGACAGCATTTGCGTAAATGCAGACTTCAAAAATCGTTTCCATATAAAACGAAAACAAATATTCATAAGTGATACGTAGGATAACAATGATTCTTAACACAGCTTTTTTGATGATAGAATAGTAAATATTGTTGTGTGATTTTTTCAAATAATGATATGTCATATTGAGTCAAATTCGTCTTGACGTTTATCTTTTGCCGTGTCTAAATTTTTTCGATAACTAATAATGAAATCACAAATTCTCACTATTTGCAATAATACAAAAATCAAATATCTTGTTCGTAGTTTTCAGAGATAATATTCTATTTTATAGCGGCTTCAACTCATTTGATCTAACAAGCTAACATGTTATTACATTGCAACCATAGTAACATCCGTTTTTGAATATTTATTCGCATATTCTAGAGTGGCAGCTTTGGGAATTCGAAATCTAGTTTCTAGAGAATTTATGGTTCACCTGATTTGGAATTTTGAATTATGTTGATTTTAATGACCAACATGTTATGATTGTAATGTAGTTATATTACTGTGCTATATGTAGAAAACGGTAGAAATATATTTATTATTGAAACGTAAGTTAAAATGTCATTGTCGACGAACCGGGTAATGGTGGTAATGGTCATATGTCATATATATAAATCCATAAAAACATATTTGTTAGTGATACGTAGGAAAAAATTCAATGATAACGCACCGCCAGGTTGTGGTTGAGCTGAAGCTGTTGCTGTTTGAATATTACAAAATAGTGAAATATTATAAAAAATTCAAGGTCGGTTGATGTATATTTGTTGATCGCCAATATATAAATTTATTTGAAATTATTCTTGTAATTCAGCGACGTCATTATGTATATACATAACGATTCTACACCCAGTTTTATACTAATGGGATATTTATTTATATTATGGCCGTTTCAAGTGATTTGATCGAGCAAGCTAACATCTTATTACGTCGCAACCAAAGCAAAAGCGTATTTTGAATATTTATTCGTATATTCTGCTGTGTAAATTTTGCGAATGTCGCAATAAAACTATAAACAACTATATAATAATGTCATGATTTAAGTTTCATTTGTAAAACAGCGTGTATATGGACTTTGCTAAATTTAGCTTCCTACAATGCACTTGGAGCTTTCTCGATTGCATCTGAAATATTCCAAAGATTTTCTATATTTTTTAATATTAAATTTATTTCTATACGCATACTTTTGTTGTGTCCATACGAATAATCGGATAATAAATAATAATAATAATAATAATAATAATAATAATAATAATAATAATAATAATGATAATAATAATAATAATATTAATAATAATAATAATAATAAATAATATGGATATCTATCTGTCAAATAGGCGCAATATTCACTTTATTTCTATACGCATATTTATTTTGTATGAATAGGAATAACCAAATAAATAATAATGTTTCGTTTGAAAAAAGTGTTTGTATGCCAGCAAGGCATTCGTTGATTTTTCGCATGCACCTCAAATATTCCAGATATTTTCTATATTTGTCACTTGTAAAGCGTTGCGGTTAAATAACGCACGTTAATTTGCAATGATGTTACAATTATTTCTGCAGTGCTCCATTTTGAGGCACATCACGCTCAACGAGAATAAAACTTGGAAATGCGCAAAATACAGCGATCAGGATTCAGATTAAATTCTCTCGATTTCACATCGTTTTTGTTTGTAGCAAGCGCTTTTGCTTTTTCAATATATGCACATTTTTACATATTTCGACCACAGTGTCTGTGTAAACGATGAAAACGTCTTATATCACATATTATTTGAAACATATCTGTTCTGCATCGAATATCATCTGAAAAATGTTTATAAGAGCAGAATCAGAAGCTATATCTCCTAGATTGAACCTTGACACACATTACTAGTTTTCATATTCACACTAAATATAGCACCAAGTTTTATTAATTTTAACATTTCTTGCACGGTTATTATTTATGTATGAAATTTTAAATGAATGTGATTGAGATTGCTAAATCATTGTGGTATTGAAGTTATATATTCTAAAACATTCATGAAACCATAAAATAATTATTAGTAATACGTTAGTATAAACTTTATGTGTAATCACCCCGAGGTATTGATGAATTAATAGTAGTTTGCTTACGACAATCACCGTTGAAATAAGGTGGATATGCACTAAACGTTTGCTTTTTAAATTTGTCAGCGTCAACGCTTTACGAGAGATAAAAGTTAGAAAATCCTATTTGGAAGAAATGATGTGTCTTCAATCCGATGACGAATTATTTAGAGAAAATAATTTCGCCACCGTGACTCAAACCTGCGACCCCAGGGCACTTAGGCGAAGCACATGACAAATACACTACTAGCTCACTGACGAATTGTCTAAATTAGAGGTAGTTAGATAGACTTTGTATTTCAATGCTACACCCCTTTTCAGCCTAACCAAAATTGGTAGTGGAGATAACGTTTACCCAAAGCAACTTCACACATATATTGTTGAACCAAACATTTTTGGATATCAATTTCGATTGGTATAAGAAAATCTGGAAGCGTAATTTCTCGCAATTGTTTTTCACCAAGATTGCTATGAAAAATTTTAATTTTAATGCCTATTATCAACAAACAATACGAACTTAAATATTCCATTTAACTTCAAATCATCATATAATATATTTTAAACTGCATAACTAATTTCAACGATGGTAACAATTTTCCAACAAGCATATTATTGTGATGATAAACGATAACATTGCATAAGTTGTTTAACTGTTGGCGACATATATATATATATATATATATATATATATATATATATATATATATATATATATACTGGTATTTTGTCATAAAACCATGAAAAGATATTTGTTAGTGATACTTAGGAAAAAATTCAATGATAACGCACCGCCAGGTTGTGGTTGAGCTGAAGCTGTTGCTGTTTGAATATTACAAAATAGTGAGATATTATAAAAAATTCAAGGTCGGTTGATGTTTATTTGTTGATCGCCAATATCTAAATTTATTTGAAATTATTTTTTTTAATTTAGCGACGTGATTATGTATATACATAACGATTCTACACCCAGTTTTATACTAATGGGATATTTATTTATATTATGGCCGTTTCAAGTGATTTGATCGAGCAAGCTAACATCTTATTACGTCGCAACCAAAGCAAAAGCGTATTTTGAATATTTATTCGTATATTCTGCTGTGTAAATTTTGCGAATGTCGCAATAAAACTATAAACAACTATATAATAATGTCATGATTTAAGTTTCATTTGTAAAACAGCGTGTATATGGACTTTGCTAAATTTAGCTTCCTACAATGCACTTGGAGCTTTCTCGATTGCATCTGAAATATTCCAAAGATTTTCTATATTTTTTATTATTAAATTTATTTTTATACGCATACTTTTGTTGTGTCCATACGAATAATCGGATAATAAATAATAATAATAATAATAATAATAATAATAATAATAATAATAATAATAATAATAATAATAATAATAATAATAATAATAATAATGATAATAATAATAATAATATTAATAATAATAATAATAATAAATAATATGGATATCTATCTGTCATATACGCGCAATATTCACTTTATTTCTATACGCATATTTATTTTGTATGAATAGGAATAACCAAATAAATAATAATGTTTCGTTTGAAAAAAGTGTTTGTATGCCAGCAAGGCATTCGTTGATTTTTCGCATGCACCTCAAATATTCCAGATATTTTCTATATTTGTCACTTGTAAAGCGTTGCGGTTAAATAACGCACGTTAATTTGCAATGATGTTACAATTATTTCTGCAGTGCTCCATTTTGAGGCACATCACGCTCAACGAGAATAAAACTTGGAAATGCGCAAAATACAGCGATCAGGATTCAGATTAAATTCTCTCGATTTCACATCGTTTTTGTTTGTAGCAAGCGCTTTTGCTTTTTCAATATATGCACATTTTTACATATTTCGACCACAGTGTCTGTGTAAACGATGAAAACGTCTTATATCACATATTATTTGAAACATATCTGTTCTGCATCGAATATCATCTGAAAAATGTTTATAAGAGCAGAATCAGAAGCTATATCTTCTAGATTGAACCTTGACACACATTACTAGTTTTCATATTCACACTAAATATAGCACCAAGTTTTATTAATTTTAACATTTCTTGCACGGTTATTATTTATGTATGAAATTTTAAATGAATGTGATTGAGATTGCTAAATCATTGTGGTATTGAAGTTATATATTCTAAAACATTCATGAAACCATAAAATAATTATTAGTAATACGTTAGTATAAACTTTATGTGTAATCACCCCGAGGTATTGATGAATTAATAGTAGTTTGCTTACGACAATCACCGTTGAAATAAGGTGGATATGCACTAAACGTTTGCTTTTTAAATTTGTCAGCGTCAACGCTTTACGAGAGATAAAAGTTAGAAAATCCTATTTGGAAGAAATGATGTGTCTTCAATCCGATGACGAATTATTTAGAGAAAATAATTTCGCCACCGTGACTCAAACCTGCGACCCCAGGGCACTTAGGCGAAGCACATGACAAATACACTACTAGCTCACTGACGAATTGTCTAAATTAGAGGTAGTTAGATAGACTTTGTATTTCAATGCTACACCCCTTTTCAGCCTAAACAAAATTGGTAGTGGAGATAACGTTTTTATATATTAGTATATCTTATATATTCATAGTAATATTCTATATATATATTTAATATATATATATATACTATATATATATAGATATAATATCTATATATATCTATATATACATATATTAAATATATATATATATATATATATATATATATATAAATATACTGGTATTTTGTCATAAAACCATGAAAACATATTTGTTAGTGATGCTTAGGAAAAAATTCAATGATAACGCACCGCCAGGTTGTGGTTGAGCTGAAGCTGTTGCTGTTTGAATATTACAAAATAGTGAAATATTATAAAAAATTCAAGGTCGGTTGATGTTTATTTGTTGATCGCCAATATATAAATTTATTTGAAATTATTTTTGTAATTCAGCGACGTGATTATGTATATACATAACGATTCTACACCCAGTTTTATACTAATGGGATATTTATTTATATTATGGGCGTTTCAAGTGATTTGATCGAACAAGCTAACATCTTATTACGTCGCAACCAAAGCAAAAGCGTATTTTGAATATTTATTCGTATATTCTGCTGTGTAAATTTTGCGAATGTCGCTATAAAACTATGAAAGCTTAATTTTTAGCGAAATTTTGTTTCACTACAATTAGATTTAATTATAAACAAGGTTATACTTGTATGCCAACTGTTATACTGGGTTCGTTCAACGAACCATGATGTTCAGACACAGAATCACGAAGTGATTCTTAGTCAAAGCACTCAAGGCGCTTATGGATGACCAAAGTAATGTGTTGCTCACATCCCATCCCTTACACACCTCTACCGGTTTCAGGCTGTTTGCCATCGTCAGGTGGAGACAGTAAGATCAGGTTCAGTGAGCCTTGAAACAGTGGATTAAAGGTAAACAAGGTTATACTTGTATGCCAACTGTTATGCAGGGTTCGTACAGCGAACCACGATGTTCAGACACAGAATCACTAAGTGATTCTTAGTCAAAGCACTCAAGGCGCTTATGGATGACCAAAGTAATGTGTTGCTCACATCCCATCCCTTACACACCTCTACCGGTTTCAGGCTGTTTGCCATCGTCAGGTGGAGACAGTAAGATCAGGTTCAGTGAGCCTTGAAACAGTAGATTAAAGGTAAACAAGGTTATACTTGTATGCCAACTGTTATACAGGGTTCGTACAACGAAATGCAAATGTCGCAAATTTAATTTTCATCAATTTTCTACTTTATTCTTAAAAATCCATTCATTACTTTGATTGAGTGCACAACCAAATAAAGGGGTCAATGCCAAGAGCTTTCATATCTCTTTTGCAATTGTTTGTTCAATTGACTGCTTCGATGAACTAAATTATAGTTTGAAAACTACAACATGCCCTTATGAATGCACTGTTATTTCAAACACATTGAGATATTTTGAGTTTGCATTAGATAATTTTGAAACTTTCTATATTGCAGTGTGAAATTCATGAATGCGGTTTCATTCATTCATACGATTTAAAAAGATACAGAGAACTGTTTTGTTAGCATCTATCCATCATTTTTAGAAGTATTAATAGAGTTACTTATGAAATTTAACAATAATTCAATGCTAAATGACAGTAAGATGGCTTTGTTTAAGATAACATGAATATATATAACGACGAATGAACAATTACGCGGATATTTTTCTTCCTAACAAACACCTTGATTTCATTTTGAGAATGGTCATCACAAATCGAGCTGTTTGTGAAAACGCAAACATATAAGGTCACTCAGATTGGCCAAGGAGCAGGCGTTCCGTACCCATACCAACTTGGAGACAGAATACTTGAGTACACATTGAAATAAATTTCATTGGTGTCATCAATAGTTGTGGTTTGGAAAATTGATTTCAATGGGAAGGCGTGCCTAAACGCTGATAGTTATGTTCGGCAGATATTGAGTTTTTACCATGTTTTTTTTTCATTTCATGATAAACACTTTATAAATTCTGTTCGATACAATGCTGCCAAAGGTTTAGTACAATAGTTCCAGAAAGATATTGTTATTCTGGACTGACTTACTTGACTTGACTCATTCCTGTGAACTCCTGTTGGAGCATAGGGCTGCAACAACGCCACGCCAGCGAACTCTGTCCTGGGCTGCTATCCTCAGCTGAGTCCATGTCATTCCGGCATCCTTCGCTTCCCTCACGACTGATCTTCTCCACGATGGCTTGGGTCGTCCCACTTTCCTTTTACCTTGTGGATTCCAGTCTAGTGCTTGCCTAGTGACGTTATCAGCTGATTTACGGAGTGTGTGACCTATCCACCCCCATTTTCTTTTCTTGATGTCCTGATCAACGGGGTTCTGGATGGTTCTACGCCATAGGTCTGTGTTTGAAATCTTCTCAGGCCACCTGATGTTAAGAATGTGACGCAAGCACTTGTTGACAAATGTTTGTATCTTGTTGGTGATGTTGTGGGTAACCCGCCATGTTTCGGACCCGTAGAGGAGGACTGCTTTTACGTTGGTGTTAAATAAGCGGACTTTGCTGCGCTGGGACAAGGCCTTAGATTTCCAGATGGGGTGCAGGATGTTGAACGCTACCCTCGCTTTGCTGATTCGGCTCTTCACGTCGTCTTCTGTGCCACCATCAATGTGGAGCACGCTTCCAAGGTAAACAAAGCGGTCAGTCTCCACCACGTCTTTCCCCTGTAGTTGCAGTGGCTGCTGTGGTTGGTTGTTCGATCGCATCACCTCGGTTTTCTTTATGTTGATTTTCAGGCCCGTCTTCTCTGCCTCTTCTGCTAGGCGCGTTAGCTTAGACTGTGCATGCTGTTGCTTGTGAGACAGGAGGCCGATGTCATCCGCAAAGTCAAGGTCTTCGAGATGTTTGTTGGGGGTCCACTGGATGCCGGTGTTGCTGCCCTCTGTGGTTCTTCTCATAATCCAGTCTATGACGATCAAGAAAATTATCGGCGAGAGCATGCAACCTTGCCTCACTCCAGTCTTCACTGGGAAGGGGTCTGTCAGCTTTCCGTTGTGGATGATTTGGCATGATGGGTCCTAATACAGCTGTTGGATGATGTTTATCAGCTTTTGCGGGATTCCGTAGTGTTGCATTAGCTTCCATATTGTCTCCCTGTCGACGCTGTCAAACGCTTTTTCGAAGTCGACGAAGATCGCGTACAGAGGAGACTGCCATTCGATGGATTGCTCGATGATAATACGCAGAGTGGCGATATGATCTATGCATGACCTACCTTGTCTAAACCCCGCCTGTTCTGTTCTAAGTTTCTTATCTAACGTCTTTTTCAATCTTTCAAAGATCATTCTGGTCAGTACTTTGCTGGGGATGGACAGCAACATGATTCCTCGCTAGTTGCCGACTCCGACAGCGCCTCGAACCTATTCCTGACTTCACAGCTGAACTCTTCTGATTTCTTTTTGTCCATCAAGTACTGTGTGTTGAACTTGTGGTACGCTCTTCCTGACGGATCGTTGAAGGACTTCAGCTTGGTCCGCATTGTTGCAACCAGCAGGTGATGGTCGGAGGCTGCATCAGCGCCGCGCCTCACTCTGACGTCCAGCACACTACGCCTCCACTTTCTGTCTATGGTGAAGTGATCTATCTGATTTTCCGTCTTTCCATCGAGTGAAGTCCAAGTAGTCTTGTGGATCCTTTTGTGAGGGTAGATGGTGCCATCTATTACTAAGTCATTGAACGAACAAAAGTCTGTGAACAGCTCTCCGTTCTCGTTGCACGTACCCACGCCATGTCTACCCATGATGAATTCCCTGCCTGTGTTGTCATCACCGACCTTAACGTTCAAGTCGACCATGATGATCTTCATGTCTCTGCGCGAAGTCCGGTCTAAAAAGGCCTATAAAGAGTTGTAGAAATCTCCCTTCTCCTCTTCTTGGGCTGTGTTTGTTGGCGCATAACACTGGATGATGGTGATCCTCCTTCCCTTGGAGTTGAACCTGGCTGCCATAAGTCTGGGTGAGACAGGTTCCAATGCCATTAGCGCTCTTGTAGCCTCTGGCGCTAACATTATTGCCACTCCTTGAGTGTGGCCATGATTCATATCTTCATGTCCGGAATAGATGATGGTTTCCCCTGAAGATAGTCTGTTCTGACCGCTCCCGTTCCATCGAGTCTCACATAGGCCCAGAACTTTGATGTTGTAACTTCCCATCTCTTTGGCTACCTGTGCTAATTTCCCGCTCTCATATAGGGTTCTGATGTTCCAGGTCCCTATCCTGGTCTTTGCCTTGGTCGTGAGAAGACTTATCGGCGAGTTGGCTCCCCGAAGGCTTTCACCAGCACGCGTCATGAGCCCCACTGAAGAGAAGTCCTCCCGTCCAGGCAGCTATTGTGCAGTTTTTGTTGTCGCAGTTTCTGTAGCAGCGTTGTCTTTTACGGGGTGGGGTTGCTAGCCCCACGCCCAACTCTCCTCCTTTTTCACCCGTGCTTCGGACCGGCAGTTGGCGGAGTTGGACTAGCTTATATTATTTTGCTTCTATGCTTGTCTATGAGTGCAATAATTTAAAAGTACTTACAATCAATAATTCCGGTATCATTTAATGTACACCAATTACAAAGTAGCATAATCTACCTGTAAGAGTACATAATTCTATACCTTGTAAATTTCTTAATCCTACTGAGATGTACTTATAATTATCCGTAGTTAAAGTATCAATCGACTGTCATCTTGAACATGTTTCCATGAAAAACATCGAAAGCTATATCTTCTTGATTAATCCTCGATACACTTTACAAGTTTTCATACTTACACTATATAAATCACCAAGTTTAAATAGTGCTAACATTGCTTGCAGGTTTATCAGTTATATATAACATTTTAAATGAAAAACTAGGTAAAGCTCTTCATTTCATGGTAGAAGTAAACAATGTCTGCATATGTTCTGGAATCATATTACCACGAGGTTGCAGGTATACGCCCTCTACAAAAAACGTTTTATTTAAAATATCCAATAAAATGGATTCAAAAGTGAATGCTGTTATATTGTTCTACAAACTTACCGTCCGTCTCAAAAACTGAATTTACAAACAAAGTGAAAAAATGTTGGTTTTATTTGGTGAAACGGTAAACTGTGTTCACCAGATTTTATCGATTAGTGATTTGCATAAAATGGTCATGCAACTTATAGAAAAGCGCAATAACAAATTTCCTTCTATACTTATACTTTTGTTGTGTGCATACGTATAAACAATTTATATAATAATGTCATGATTTAAGTTTCATTTGTAAAACAGCGTTTATATGGACTTTGCTAAATTTAGCTTCCTACAATGCACTTAGAGCTTTCTCGATTGCATCTGAAATATTCCAAAGATTTTCTATATTTTTTATTAATAAATTTATTTCTATACGCATACTTTTGTTGTATCCATACGAATAATCGGATAATAAATAATGATAATATATATATATATATATATATATATATATATACTGGTATTTTGTCATAAAACCATGAAAACATATTTGTTAGTGATACTTAGGAAAAAATTCAATGATAACGCAACCCCAGGTATTTGTTGAGCTGAAGCTGTTGCTGTTTGAATATTACAAAATAGTGAAATATTATAAAAAAATTCAAGGTCGGTTGATGTTTATTTGTTGATGGCCAATATATAAATTTATTTGAAATTATTTTTTTTAATTTAGCGACGTGATTATGTATATACATAACGATTCTACACCCGATGTACATTTTCGTGGGTCTTGTAAAGCATAGCTTAATCAAACAAATCATCCTTGCGGTCATTTGTTTCATCTTTCCCATAACACACATCTGCGAGGTCACCAATTAAAAATTTACCAACAGCATAACAGGTTGAACTGCCGCAAATATGCATTTTCCGTTCGCAATGTGCAACTGTGGAACAGTTTACCTACTCATGTGGTACAATCTGGAACTGTTCAAGTTTTCAAAAAATCACTAGATATCCACATGGAAAAGTATGTTTTTTGTGTTTGACCATAATCTAACAATATTTTGATATTTTTACCATCCGACCCGATGTACATTTTTGTGGGTCTTGTAAAGCATAGCTTTTTACCTGCATATAATCTATGAATAAATCTATGAATAATGGGATATTTATTTATATTATGGGCGTTTCAAGTGATTTCATCGAACAAGCTAACATCTTATTACGTCGCAACCAAAGCAAAAGCGTATTTTGAATATTTATTCGTAAATTCTGCTGTGTCAATTTTGAGAATGTCGCAATAAAACTATAAACAACTATATAATAATGTCATGATTTAAGTTTCATTTGTAAAACAGCGTTTATATGGACTTTGCTAAATTTAGCTTCCTACAATGCACTTGGAGCTTTCTCGATTGCATCTGAAATATTCCAAAGATTTTCTATATTTTTTAATATTAAATTTATTTCTATACGCATACTTTTGTTGTGTACATACGAATAATCGGATAATAAATAATAATAATAATAATAATAATAATAATAATAATAATAATAATAATAATAATAATAAATAATATGGATATCTATCTGTCAAATAGGCGCAATATTCACTTTATTTCTATACGCATATTTATTTTGTATGAATAGGAATAACCAAATAAATAATAATGTTTCGTTTGAAAAAAGTGTTTGTATGCCAGCAAGGCATTCGTTGATTTTTCGCATGCACCTCAAATATTCCAGATATTTTCTATATTTGTCACTTGTAAAGCGTTGCGGTTAAATAACGCACGTTAATTTGCAATGATGTTACAATTATTTCTGCAGTGCTCCATTTTGAGGCACATCACGCTCAACGAGAATAAAACTTGGAAATGCGCAAAATACAGCGATCAGGATTCAGATTAAATTCTCTCGATTTCACATCGTTTTTGTTTGTAGCAAGCGCTTTTGCTTTTTCAATATATGCACATTTTTACATATTTCGACCACAGTGTCTGTGTAAACGATGAAAACTTCTTATATCACATATTATTTGAAGCATATCTGTTCTGCATCGAATATCATCTGAAAAATGTTTATAAGAGCAGAATCAAAAGCTATATCTTCTAGATTGAACCTTGACACACATTACTAGTTTTCATATTCACATTAAATATAGCACCAAGTTTTATTAATTTTAACATTTTTGCACGGTTATTATTTATGTATGAAATTTTAAATGAATGTGATTGAGATTGCTAAATCATTGTGGTATTGAAGTTATATATTCTAAAACATTCATGAAACCATAAAATACTTATTAGTAATACGTTAGTATAAACTTTATGTGTAATCACCCCGAGGTATTGATGAATTAGTAGTAGTTTGCTTACGACAATCACCGTTGAAATAAGGTGGATATGCACTAAACGTTTGCTTTTTAAATTTGTCAGCGTCAACGCTTCACGAGAGATAAAAGTTAGAAAATCCTATTTGGAAGAAATGATGTGTCTTCAATCCGAGGACGACTTATTTAGAGAAAATAATTTCGCCACCGTGACTCAAACCTGCGACCCCAGGGCACTTAGGCGAAGCACATGACAAATACACTACTAGCTCACTGACGAATTGTCTAAATTAAAAGTAGTTAGATAGACTTTGTATTTCAATGCTACACCCCTTTTCAGCCTAACCAAAATTGGTAGTGGAGATAACGTTTATCCAAAGCAACTTCACACATATATTGTTGAACCAAACATTTTTGGATATCAATTTCGATTGGTATAAGAAAATCTGAAAGCGTAATTTCTCGCAATTGTTTTTCATCAAGATTGCTATGAAATATTTTAATTTTATTGCCTATTATCAACAAACAATACGAACTTAAATATTCCATTTAACTTCAAATCATCATATAATATATTTTAAACTGCATAACTAATTTCAACGATGGTAACAATTTTCCAACAAGCATATTATTGTGATGATTAACGATAACATTGCATAAGTTGTTTAACTGTTGGCGACATATATATATATATATATATATATATATATATATATATATATATATATATATATACTGGTATTTTGTCATAAAACCATGAAAAGATATTTGTTAGTGATACTTAGGAAAAAATTCAATGATAACGCACCGCCAGGTTGTGGTTGAGCTGAAGCTGTTGCTGTTTGAATATTACAAAATAGTGAGATATTATAAAAAATTCAAGGTCGGTTGATGTTTATTTGTTGATCGCCAATATCTAAATTTATTTGAAATTATTTTTTTTAATTTAGCGACGTGATTATGTATATACATAACGATTCTACACCCAGTTTTATACTAATGGGATATTTATTTATATTATGGCCGTTTCAAGTGATTTGATCGAGCAAGCTAACATCTTATTACGTCGCAACCAAAGCAAAAGCGTATTTTGAATATTTATTCGTATATTCTGCTGTGTAAATTTTGCGAATGTCGCAATAAAACTATAAACAACTATATAATAATGTCATGATTTAAGTTTCATTTGTAAAACAGCGTGTATATGGACTTTGCTAAATTTAGCTTCCTACAATGCACTTGGAGCTTTCTCGATTGCATCTGAAATATTCCAAAGATTTTCTATATTTTTTAATATTAAATTTATTTCTATACGCATACTTTTGTTGTGTACATACGAATAATCGGATAATAAATAATAATAATAATAATAATAATAATAATAATAATAATAATAATAATAATAATAATAAATAATATGGATATCTATCTGTCAAATAGGCGCAATATTCACTTTATTTCTATACGCATATTTATTTTGTATGAATAGGAATAACCAAATAAATAATAATGTTTCGTTTGAAAAAAGTGTTTGTATGCCAGCAAGGCATTCGTTGATTTTTCGCATGCACCTCAAATATTCCAGATATTTTCTATATTTGTCACTTGTAAAGCGTTGCGGTTAAATAACGCACGTTAATTTGCAATGATGTTACAATTATTTCTGCAGTGCTCCATTTTGAGGCACATCACGCTCAACGAGAATAAAACTTGGAAATGCGCAAAATACAGCGATCAGGGTTCAGATTAAATTCTCTCGATTTCACATCGTTTTTGTTTGTAGCAAGCGCTTTTGCTTTTTCAATATATGCACATTTTTACATATTTCGACCACAGTGTCTGTGTAAACGATGAAAACTTCTTATATCACATATTATTTGAAACACATCTGTTCTGCATCGAATATCATCTGAAAAATGTTTATAAGAGCAGAATCAAAAGCTATATCTTCTAGATTGAACCTTGACACACATTACTAGTATTCATATTCACACTAAATATAGCACCAAGTTTTATTGATTTTAACATTTCTTGCACGGTTATTATTTATGTATGAAATTTTAAATGAATGTGATTGCGATTGCTAAATCATTGTGGTATTGAAGTTATATATTCTAAAACATTCATGAAACCATAAAATAATTATTAGTAATACGTTAGTATAAACTTTATGTGTAATCACCCCGAGGTATTGATGAATTAGTAGTAGTTTGCTTACGACAATCACCGTTGAAATAAGGTGGATATGCACTACACGTTTGCTTTTTAAATTTGTCAGCGTCAACGCTTTACGAGAGATAAAAGTTAGAAAATTCTATTTGGAAGAAATGATGTGTCTTCAATCCGATGACGAATTATTTAGAGAAACTAATTTCGCCACCGTGACTCAAACCTGCGACCCCAGGGCACTTAGGCGAAGCACATGACAAATACACTACTAGCTCACTGACGAATTGTCTAAATTAAAAGTAGTTAGATAGACTTTGTATTTCAATGCTACACCCCTTTTCAGCCTAACCAAAATTGGTAGTGGAGATAACGTTTATCCAAAGCAACTTCACACATATATTGTTGAACCAAACATTTTTGGATATCAATTTCGATTGGTATAAGAAAATCTGAAAGCGTAATTTCTCGCAATTGTTTTTCACCAAGATTGCTATGAAAATTTTTAATTTTAATGCCTATTATCAACAAACAATACGAACTTAAATATTCCATTTAACTTCAAATCATCATATAATATATTTTAAACTGCATAACTAATTTCAACGATGGTAACAATTTTCCAACAAGCATATTATTGTGATGATAAACGATAACATTGCATAGGTTGTTTAACTGTTGGCGACATATATATATATATATATATATATATATATATATATATACTGGTATTTTGTCATAAAATCATGAAAACATATTTGTTAGTGATACTTAGGAAAAAATTCAATGATAACGCACCCCCAGGTATTTGTTGAGCTGAAGCTGTTGCTGTTTGAATATTACAAAATAGTGAAATATTATAAAAAAAATTCAAGGTCGGTTGATGTTTATTTGTTGATGGCCAATATATAAATTTATTTGAAATCATTTTTTTAATTTAGCGACGTGATTATGTATATACATAACGATTCTACACCCAGTTTTATACTAATGGGATATTTATTTATATTATGGGCGTTTCAATTGATTTGATCGAACAAGCTAACATCTTATTACGTCGCAACCAAAGCAAAAGCGTATTTTGAATATTTATTCGTATATTCTGCTGTGTAAATTTTGCAGGTATCCGCCCTCTACAAAAAACGTTTTATTTAAAATATCCAATAAAATAGATTCAAAAATCAATGCTGTTACATTGTTTTACAAACTTACCGTCCGTCGCAATATCTGAATTTACAAACAAAGTGAAAAATGTTGGTTTTATTTGGTGAAACGGTAAACTGTGTTCACCAGGTTTTATCGATTAGTGATTTGCATAAAATGGTTATGCAACTGATAGAAAAGCGCAATAACAAATTTCCTTCTATAATTATACTTTTGTTGTCTGCATACGAATAAACAAATAAATAATAATGTCATGATTCAAGATTCATTTGAAAAACAGCCTTTATATGGACTATGCTAAATTAAGCTTCCTGCAATGCAATCGAAAATTGTTTGCTTGCAACTGAAGTATAACAGAGATTTATCTATAATTGTTACTTGTCAAGCGTTGTGGTTAAATATCGTCCATTAATTTGCAATGGTGTTAAAAATATTTATGCAATGTTCCATTGTTATTCACAGCACGCTGTACGTGAAACATATTTGGGATTGCGAAAAATACAGTGCTCACGTTTCACATTAAATGCTCTGGATTTCACACCGTTTTTGTTCAACGCATTTGCTTTTGATTTTTCGTTTCATGGACATTTCTACACATTTCGACTGCAGTTCATGCGTTATCAATGAACACTTTATTTATCAGCTATTCTATATATTATATTGTTCTACAAATCTACTGTTTTCCTGAAAACGTTTATCGATTAGTGGCTTGCATAAAATGGTTATGTACCTGACAGAAAGGCACAATATTCAATTTCTTGCTACACGTATACTTTTGTTGTGTGCATACGAGTAAACAAATGAATAACGACGAACCACGATGTTCAGACACAGAATCACAAAGTGATTCTTAGTCAAAGTACTCAAGGCGCTTATGGATGACCAAAGTATTGTGTTGCTCACATCCCATCCCTTACACACCTCTACCGGTTTCAGGCTGTTTGCCATCGTCAGATGGAGACAGCAAGATCATGTTCAGTGAGCCTTGAAACAGTGGATTAAAGGTAAACAAGGTTATACTTGTATGCCAACTGTTATACAGGGTTCGTACAACGAACCACTATGTTCAGACACAGAATCACAAAGTGATTCTTGGTCAAAGCACTCAAGGCGCTTATGGATGACCAACGTAAAGTGTTGCTCACATCCCCATCCCTTACACACCACTACTGGTTTCAGGCTGTTTGCCATCGTCAGGTGGAGACAGTAAGATCAGTTTCAGTGAGCCTTGAAACAGTAGATTAAAGGTAAACAAGGTTATACTTGTATGCCAACTGTTATACAGGGGTCGTACAACGAAATGCTAATGTCGCAAATTTAATTTTCATCAATTTTCTACTTCATTCTTGAAAATCCATTTATTACTTTGATTGAGTGCACAACCAAATAAACGGGTCAATGCCAAGAGCTTTCATATCTCTTTTGCAATTGATTGTTCAATTGACTGCTTCGATGAACTAAATTATAGTTTGAAAACTACAACATGCCCTTATGAATGCACTGTTATTTCAAACACATTGAGATATTTTGAGTTTGCATTAGATAATTTTGAAACTTTCTATATTGCAGTGTGAAATTCATGAATGCGATTTCATTCATTCATACGATTTAAAAAGATACAGAGAACTGTTTTGTTAGCATCTCTCCATCATTTTTAGAAGTATTAATACAGTTACTTGTGAAATTTAACAATAAATCAATGCTAAATGACAGTAAGATGGCTTTGTTTAGGATTACATGAATATATATAACGACGAATGAACAATGACGCGGATATTTTTCTTCCTAACAAACACCTTGATATCATTTTAAGAATGGTCATCACAAATCGAGCTGTTTGTGGAAACGCGAACATATAAGGTCACTCAGATTGGCCAAGGAGCAGGTGTTTCGTACCCATACCAACTTGGAGACGGAATACTCGAGTACACATTGAAATGAATGTCATTGGTGTCATCAATAGTTGTGGTTTGGAAAATTGATTTCAATGGGAAGGCGTGCCTAAACGCTGATAGTTATGTTCGGCAGATATTGAGTTTTTACCATGTTTTTTTCATTTCATGATAAACACTTTATAAATTCTGTTCGATACAATGCTGCCAAAGGTTTAGTACAAAAGTTCCAGAAAGATATTGTTATTCTGGACTAGCTTATATTATTTTGCTTCTATGCTTGTCTATGAGTGCAATAATTTAAAAGTACTTACAATCAATAATTCCGGTATCATTTAATGTACACCAATTACAAAGTAGCATAATCTACCTGTAAAAGTACATAATTCAATACCTTGTAAATTTCTCAATCCTACTGAGATGTACTTATAATTACCCGTAGTTAAAGTATCAATCGACTGTCATCTTGAACATGTTTCCATGAAAAACATCGAAAGCTATATCTTCTTGATTAATCCTCGATACACTTTACTAGTTTTCATACTTACACTATATAAATCACCAAGTTTAAATAGTGCTAACATTGCTTGCAGGTTTATCAGTTATATATAACATTTTAAATGAAAAACTAGGTAAAGCTCTTCATTTTATGGTAGAATTAAACAATGTCTGCATATGTTCTGGAATCATCTTACCACGAGGTTGCAGGTATCCGCCCGCTACAAAAAAACGTTTTATTTAAAATATCCAATAAAAAAGATTCAAAAATGAATGCTGTTACATTGTTTTACAAACATACCGTCCGTCGCAAAAACTGAATTTAAAAACAAAGTAAAAAATGTTGGTTTTATTTGGTGAAACGGTAAACTGTGTTCACCAGGTTTTATCGATTAGTGATTTGCATAAAATGGTTATGCAACTGATAGAAAAGCGCAATAACAAATTTCCTCCTATGCTTATACTTTTGTTGTGTGCATAAGAATAAACAAATAAATAATAATGTCATGATTTAAGTTTCATTTGTAAAACAGCGTTTATATGGACTTTGCTAAATTTAGCTTCCTACAATGCACTTGGAGCTTTCTCGATTGCATCTGAAATATTCCAAAGATTTTCTATATTTTTTAATATTAAATTTATTTCTATACGCATACTTTTGTTGTGTCCATACGAATAATCGGATAATAAATAATAATAATAATAATAAATAATATGGATATCTATCTGTCAAATAGGCGCAATATTCACTTTATTTCTATACGCATATTTATTTTGTATGAATAGGAATAACCAAATAAATAATAATGTTTCGTTTGAAAAAAGTGTTTGTATGCCAGCAAGGCATTCGTTGATTTTTCGCATGCACCTCAAATATTCCAGATATTTTCTATATTTGTCACTTGTAAAGCGTTGCGGTTAAATAACGCACGTTAATTTGCAATGATGTTACAATTATTTCTGCAGTGCTCCATTTTGAGGCACATCACGCTCAACGAGAATAAAACTTGGAAATGCGCAAAATACAGCGATCAGGATTCAGATTAAATTCTCTCGATTTCACATCGTTTTTGTTTGTAGCAAGCGCTTTTGCTTTTTCAATATATGCACATTTTTACATATTTCGACCACAGTGTCTGTGTAAACGATGAAAACTTCTTATATCACATATTATTTGAAACATATCTGTTCTGCATCGAATATCATCTGAAAAATGTTTATAAGAGCAGAATCAAAAGCTATATCTTCTAGATTGAACCTTGACACACATTACTAGTATTCATATTCACACTAAATATAGCACCAAGTTTTATTGATTTCAACATTTCTTGCACGGTCATTATTTATGTATGAAATTTTAAATGAATGTTATTGAGATTGCTAAATCATTGTGGTATTGAAGTTATATATTCTAAAACATTCATGAAACCATAAAATAATTATTAGTAATACGTTAGTATAAACTTTATGTGTAATCACCCCGAGGTATTGATGAATTAGTAGTAGTTTGCTTACGACAATCACCGTTGAAATAAGGTGGATATGCACTACACGTTTGCTTTTTAAATTTGTCAGCGTCAACGCTTTACGAGAGATAAAAGTTAGAAAATCCTATTTGGAAGAAATGATGTGTCTTCAATCCGATGACGAATTATTTAGAGAAACTAATTTCGCCACCGTGACTCAAACCTGCGACCCCAGGGCACTTAGGCGAAGCACATGACAAATACACTACTAGCTCACTGACGAATTGTCTAAATTAAAAGTAGTTAGATAGACTTTGTATTTCAATGCTACACCCCTTTTCAGCCTAACCAAAATTGGTAGTGGAGATAACGTTTATCCAAAGCAACTTCACACATATATTGTTGAACCAAACATTTTTGGATATCAATTTCGATTGGTATAAGAAAATCTGAAAGCGTAATTTCTCGCAATTGTTTTTCACCAAGATTGCTATGAAAAATTTTAATTTTAATGCCTATTATCAACAAACAATACGAACTTAAATATTCCATTTAACTTCAAATCATCATATAATATATTTTAAACTGCATAACTAATTTCAACGATGGTAACAATTTTCCAACAAGCATATTATTGTGATGATAAACGATAACATTGCATAGGTTGTTTAACTGTTGGCGACATATATATATATATATATATATATATATATATATATATACTGGTATTTTGTCATAAAACCATGAAAACATATTTGTTAGTGATACTTAGGAAAAAATTCAATGATAACGCACCCCCAGGTATTTGTTGAGCTGAAGCTGTTGCTGTTTGAATATTACAAAATAGTGAAATATTATAAAAAAATTCAAGGTCGGTGGATGTTTATTTGTTGATGGCCAATATATAAATTTATTTGAAATTATTTTTTTTTATTTAGCGACGTGATTATGTATATACATAACGATTCTACACCCAGTTTTATACTAATGGGATATTTATTTATATTATGGGCGTTCCAAGTGATTTCATCGAACAAGCTAACATCTTATTACGTCGCAACCAAAGCAAAAGCGTATTTTGAATATTTATTCGTAAATTCTGCTGTGTAAATTTTGCGAATGTCGCAATAAAACTATGAACAACTATATAATAATGTCATGATTTAAGTCCCATTTGTAAAACAGCGTTTATATGGACTTTGCTAAATTTAGCTTCCTACAATGCACTTGGAGCTTTCTCGATTGCATCTGAAATATTCCAAAGATTTTCTATATTTTTTAATATTAAATTTATTTCTATACGCATACTTTTGTTGTGTCCATACGAATAATCGGATAATAAATAATAATAATAATAATAAATAATATGGATATCTATCTGTCAAATAGGCGCAATATTCACTTTATTTCTATACGCATATTTATTTCGTATGAATAGGAATAACCAAATAAATAATAATGTTTCGTTTGAAAAAAGTGTTTGTATGCCAGCAAGGCATTCGTTGATTTTTCGCATGCACCTCAAATATTCCAGATATTTTCTATATTTGTCACTTGTAAAGCGTTGCGGTTAAATAACGCACGTTAATTTGCAATGATGTTACAATTATTTCTGCAGTGCTCCATTTTGAGGCACATCACGCTCAACGAGAATAAAACTTGGAAATGCGCAAAATACAGCGATCAGGATTCAGATTAAATTCTCTCGATTTCACATCGTTTTTGTTTGTAGCAAGCGCTTTTGCTTTTTCAATATATGCACATTTTTACATATTTCGACCACAGTGTCTGTGTAAACGATGAAAACGTCTTATATCACATATTATTTGAAACATATCTGTTCTGCATCGAATATCATGTGAAAAATGTTTATAAGAGCAGAATCAAAAGCTATATCTTCTAGATTGAACCTTGACACACATTACTAGTTTTCATATTCACACTAAATATAGCACCAAGTTTTATTGATTTTAACATTTCTTGCACGGTCATTATTTATGTATGAAATTTTAAATGAATGTGATTGAGATTGCTAAATCATTGTGGTATTGAAGTTATATATTCTAAAACATTCATGAAACCATAAAATAATTATTAGTAATACGTTAGTATAAACTTTATGTGTAATCACCCCGAGGTATTGATGAATTGATAGTAGTTTGCTTACGACAATCACCGTTGAAATAAGGTGGATATGCACTAAACGTTTGCTTTTTAAATTTGTCAGCGTCAACGCTTTACGAGAGATAAAAGTTAGAAAATCCTATTTGGAAGAAATGATGTGTCTTCAATCCAATGACGAATTATTTAGAGAAAATAATTTCGCCACCGTGACTCAAACCTGCGACCCCAGGGCACTTAGGCGAAGCACATGACAAATACACTACTAGCTCACTGACGAATTGTCTAAATTAAAAGTAGTTAGATAGACTTTGTATTTCAATGCTACACCCCTTTTCAGCCTAAACAAAATTGGTAGTGGAGATAACGTTTATATATATATCTATATAGCTATTTATATAGATATATATATATATATATATATATATAAATATACTGGTATTTTGTCATAAAACCATGAAAACATATTTGTTAGTGATGCTTAGGAAAAAATTCAATGATAACGCACCGCCAGGTTGTGGTTGAGCTGAAGCTGTTGCTGTTTGAATATTACAAAATAGTGAAATATTATAAAAAATTCAAGGTCGGTTGATGTTTATTTGTTGATCGCCAATATATAAATTTATTTGAAATTATTTTTGTAATTCAGCGACGTGATTATGTATATACATAACGATTCTACACCCAGTTTTATACTAATGGGATATTTATTTATATTATGGGCGTTTCAAGTGATTTGATCGAACAAGCTAACATCTTATTACGTCGCAACCAAAGCAAAAGCGTATTTTGAATATTTATTCGTATATTCTGCTGTGTAAATTTTGCGAATGTCGCTATAAAACTATGAAAGCTTAATTTTTAGCGAAATTTTGTTTCACTACAATTAGATTTAATTATAAACAAGGTTATACTTGTATGCCAACTGTTATACTGGGTTCGTTCAACGAACCATGATGTTCAGACACAGAATCACGAAGTGATTCTTAGTCAAAGCACTCAAGGCGCTTATGGATGACCAAAGTAATGTGTTGCTCACATCCCATCCCTTACACACCTCTACCGGTTTCAGGCTGTTTGCCATCGTCAGGTGGAGACAGTAAGATAAGGTTCAGTGAGCCTTGAAACAGTAGATTAAAGGTAAACAAGGTTATACTTGTATGCCAACTGTTATACAGGGGTCGTACAACGAAATGCTAATGTCGCAAATTTAATTTTCATCAATTTTCTACTTCATTCTTGAAAATCCATTTATTACTTTGATTGAGTGCACAACCAAATAAACGGGTCAATGCCAAGAGCTTTCATATCTCTTTTGCAATTGATTGTTCAATTGACTGCTTCGATGAACTAAATTATAGTTTGAAAACTACAACATGCCCTTATGAATGCACTGTTATTTCAAACACATTGAGATATTTTGAGTTTGCATTAGATAATTTTGAAACTTTCTATATTGCAGTGTGAAATTCATGAATGCGATTTCATTCATTCATACGATTTAAAAAGATACAGAGAACTGTTTTGTTAGCATCTCTCCATCATTTTTAGAAGTATTAATACAGTTACTTGTGAAATTTAACAATAAATCAATGCTAAATGACAGTAAGATGGCTTTGTTTAGGATTAAATGAATATATATAACGACGAATGAACAATGACGCGGATATTTTTCTTCCTAACAAACACCTTGATTTCATTTTAAGAATGGTCATCACAAATCGAGCTGTTTGTGGAAACGCGAACATATAAGGTCACTCAGATTGGCCAAGGAGCAGGTGTTTCGTACCTATACCAACTTGGAGACGGAATACTTGAGTACACATTGAAATGAATGTCATTGGTGTCATCAATAGTTGTGGTTTGGAAAATTGATTTCAATGGGAAGGCGTGCCTAAACGCTGATAGTTATGTTCGGCAGATATTGAGTTTTTACCATGTTTTTTTCATTTCATGATAAACACTTTATAAATTCTGTTCGATACAATGCTGCCAAAGGTTTAGTACAAAAGTTCCAGAAAGATATTGTTATTCTGGACTAGCTTATATTATTTTGCTTCTATGCTTGTCTATGAGTGCAATAATTTAAAAGTACTTACAATCAATAATTCCGGTATCATTTAATGTACACCAATTACAAAGTAGCATAATCTACCTGTAAAAGTACATAATTCAATACCTTGTAAATTTCTCAATCCTACTGAGATGTACTTATAATTACCCGTAGTTAAAGTATCAATCGACTGTCATCTTGAACATGTTTCCATGAAAAACATCGAAAGCTATATCTTCTTGATTAATCATCGATACACTTCACTAGTTTTCATACTTACATTATATAAATCACCAAGTTTAAATAGTGCTAACATTGCTTGCAGGTTTATCAGTTATATATAACATTTTAAATGAAAAACTAGGTTCAGCTCTTCATTTCATGGTAGAATTAAACAATGTCTGCATATGTTCTGGAATCATCTTACCACGAGGTTTCAGGTATCCGCCCGCTACAAAAAAACGTTTTATTTAAAATATCCAATAAAATAGATTCAAAAGTGAATGCTGTTATATTGTTCTACAAACTTACCGTCTGTCTCAATATCTGAATTTACAAACAAAGTGAAAAATGTTGGTTTTATTTGGTGAAACGGTAAACTGTGTTCACCAGGTTTTATCGATTAGTGATTTGCATAAAATGGTTATGCAACTGATAGAAAAGCGCAATAACAAATTTCCTTCTATAATTATACTTTTGTTGTCTGCATACGAATAAACAAATAAATAATAATGTCATGATTCAAGATTCATTTGAAAAACAGCCTTTATATGGACTATGCTAAATTAAGCTTCCTGCAATGCAATCGAAAATTGTTTGCTTGCAACTGAAGTATAACAGAGATTTATCTATAATTGTTACTTGTCAAGCGTTGTGGTTAAATATCGTCCATTAATTTGCAATGGTGTTAAAAATATTTATGCAATGTTCCATTGTTATTCACAGCACGCTGTACGTGAAACATATTTGGGATTGCGAAAAATACAGTGCTCACGTTTCACATTAAATGCTCTAAATTTCACATCGTTTTTGTTCAACGCATTTGCTTTTGATTTTTCGTTTCATAAACATTTCTACACAGTTCGATTGCACTTCATGCGTTATCAATGAACACTTTATATATCAGCTATTCTATATATTATATTGTTCTACAAATCTACTGTTTTCCTGAAAACGTTTATCGATTAGTGGCTTGCATAAAATGGTTATGTACCTGACAGAAAGGCACAATATTCAATTTCTTGCTACACGTATACTTTTGTTGTGTGCATACGAGTAAACAAATGAATAACGACGAACCACGATGTTCAGACACAGAATCACAAAGTGATTCTTAGTCAAAGTACTCAAGGCGCTTATGGATGACCAAAGTATTGTGTTGCTCACATCCCATCCCTTACACACCTCTACCGGTTTCAGGCTGTTTGCCATCGTCAGATGGAGACAGCAAGATCATGTTCAGTGAGCCTTGAAACAGTGGATTAAAGGTAAACAAGGTTATACTTGTATGCCAACTGTTATACAGGGTTCGTACAACGAACCACTATGTTCAGACACAGAATCACAAAGTGATTCTTGGTCAAAGCACTCAAGGCGCTTATGGATGACCAACGTAAAGTGTTGCTCACATCCCCATCCCTTACACACCACTACTGGTTTCAGGCTGTTTGCCATCGTCAGGTGGAGACAGTAAGATCAGTTTCAGTGAGCCTTGAAACAGTAGATTAAAGGTAAACAAGGTTATACTTGTATGCCAACTGTTATACAGGGGTCGTACAACGAAATGCTAATGTCGCAAATTTAATTTTCATCAATTTTCTACTTCATTCTTGAAAATCCATTTATTACTTTGATTGAGTGCACAACCAAATAAACGGGTCAATGCCAAGAGCTTTCATATCTCTTTTGCAATTGATTGTTCAATTGACTGCTTCGATGAACTAAATTATAGTTTGAAAACTACAACATGCCCTTATGAATGCACTGTTATTTCAAACACATTGAGATATTTTGAGTTTGCATTAGATAATTTTGAAACTTTCTATATTGCAGTGTGAAATTCATGAATGCGATTTCATTCATTCATACGATTTAAAAAGATACAGAGAACTGTTTTGTTAGCATCTCTCCATCATTTTTAGAAGTATTAATACAGTTACTTGTGAAATTTAACAATAAATCAATGCTAAATGACAGTAAGATGGCTTTGTTTAGGATTACATGAATATATATAACGACGAATGAACAATGACGCGGATATTTTTCTTCCTAACAAACACCTTGATATCATTTTAAGAATGGTCATCACAAATCGAGCTGTTTGTGGAAACGCGAACATATAAGGTCACTCAGATTGGCCAAGGAGCAGGTGTTTCGTACCCATACCAACTTGGAGACGGAATACTCGAGTACACATTGAAATGAATGTCATTGGTGTCATCAATAGTTGTGGTTTGGAAAATTGATTTCAATGGGAAGGCGTGCCTAAACGCTGATAGTTATGTTCGGCAGATATTGAGTTTTTACCATGTTTTTTTCATTTCATGATAAACACTTTATAAATTCTGTTCGATACAATGCTGCCAAAGGTTTAGTACAAAAGTTCCAGAAAGATATTGTTATTCTGGACTAGCTTATATTATTTTGCTTCTATGCTTGTCTATGAGTGCAATAATTTAAAAGTACTTACAATCAATAATTCCGGTATCATTTAATGTACACCAATTACAAAGTAGCATAATCTACCTGTAAAAGTACATAATTCAATACCTTGTAAATTTCTCAATCCTACTGAGATGTACTTATAATTACCCGTAGTTAAAGTATCAATCGACTGTCATCTTGAACATGTTTCCATGAAAAACATCGAAAGCTATATCTTCTTGATTAATCCTCGATACACTTTACTAGTTTTCATACTTACACTATATAAATCACCAAGTTTAAATAGTGCTAACATTGCTTGCAGGTTTATCAGTTATATATAACATTTTAAATGAAAAACTAGGTAAAGCTCTTCATTTTATGGTAGAATTAAACAATGTCTGCATATGTTCTGGAATCATCTTACCACGAGGTTGCAGGTATCCGCCCGCTACAAAAAAACGTTTTATTTAAAATATCCAATAAAAAAGATTCAAAAATGAATGCTGTTACATTGTTTTACAAACATACCGTCCGTCGCAAAAACTGAATTTACAAACAAAGTGAAAAATGTTGGTTTTATTTGGTGAAACGGTAAACTGTGTTCACCAGGTTTTATCGATTAGTGATTTGCATAAAATGGTTATGCAACTGATAGAAAAGCGCAATAACAAATTTCCTCCTATGCTTATACTTTTGTTGTGTGCATAAGAATAAACAAATAAATAATAATGTCATGATTTAAGTTTCATTTGTAAAACAGCGTTTATATGGACTTTGCTAAATTTAGCTTCCTACAATGCACTTGGAGCTTTCTCGATTGCATCTGAAATATTCCAAAGATTTTCTATATTTTTTAATATTAAATTTATTTCTATACGCATACTTTTGTTGTGTCCATACGAATAATCGGATAATAAATAATAATAATAATAATAAATAATATGGATATCTATCTGTCAAATAGGCGCAATATTCACTTTATTTCTATACGCATATTTATTTTGTATGAATAGGAATAACCAAATAAATAATAATGTTTCGTTTGAAAAAAGTGTTTGTATGCCAGCAAGGCATTCGTTGATTTTTCGCATGCACCTCAAATATTCCAGATATTTTCTATATTTGTCACTTGTAAAGCGTTGCGGTTAAATAACGCACGTTAATTTGCAATGATGTTACAATTATTTCTGCAGTGCTCCATTTTGAGGCACATCACGCTCAACGAGAATAAAACTTGGAAATGCGCAAAATACAGCGATCAGGATTCAGATTAAATTCTCTCGATTTCACATCGTTTTTGTTTGTAGCAAGCGCTTTTGCTTTTTCAATATATGCACATTTTTACATATTTCGACCACAGTGTCTGTGTAAACGATGAAAACTTCTTATATCACATATTATTTGAAACATATCTGTTCTGCATCGAATATCATCTGAAAAATGTTTATAAGAGCAGAATCAAAAGCTATATCTTCTAGATTGAACCTTGACACACATTACTAGTATTCATATTCACACTAAATATAGCACCAAGTTTTATTGATTTCAACATTTCTTGCACGGTCATTATTTATGTATGAAATTTTAAATGAATGTTATTGAGATTGCTAAATCATTGTGGTATTGAAGTTATATATTCTAAAACATTCATGAAACCATAAAATAATTATTAGTAATACGTTAGTATAAACTTTATGTGTAATCACCCCGAGGTATTGATGAATTAGTAGTAGTTTGCTTACGACAATCACCGTTGAAATAAGGTGGATATGCACTAAACGTTTGCTTTTTAAATTTGTCAGCGTCAACGCTTTACGAGAGATAAAAGTTAGAAAATCCTATTTGGAAGAAATGATGTGTCTTCAATCCGATGACGAATTATTTAGAGAAAATAATTTCGCCACCGTGACTCAAACCTGCGACCCCAGGGCACTTAGGCGAAGCACATGACAAATACACTACTAGCTCACTGACGAATTGTCTAAATTAAAAGTAGTTAGATAGACTTTGTATTTCAATGCTACACCCCTTTTCAGCCTAACCAAAATTGGTAGTGGAGATAACGTTTATCCAAAGCAACTTCACACATATATTGTTGAACCAAACATTTTTGGATATCAATTTCGATTGGTATAAGAAAATCTGAAAGCGTAATTTCTCGCAATTGTTTTTCACCAAGATTGCTATGAAAAATTTTAATTTTAATGCCTATTATCAACAAACAATACGAACTTAAATATTCCATTTAACTTCAAATCATCATATAATATATTTTAAACTGCATAACTAATTTCAACGATGGTAACAATTTTCCAACAAGCATATTATTGTGATGATAAACGATAACATTGCATAGGTTGTTTAACTGTTGGCGACATATATATATATATATATATATATATATATATATATATACTGGTATTTTGTCATAAAACCATGAAAACATATTTGTTAGTGATACTTAGGAAAAAATTCAATGATAACGCACCCCCAGGTATTTGTTGAGCTGAAGCTGTTGCTGTTTGAATATTACAAAATAGTGAAATATTATAAAAAAATTCAAGGTCGGTGGATGTTTATTTGTTGATGGCCAATATATAAATTTATTTGAAATTATTTTTTTTTATTTAGCGACGTGATTATGTATATACATAACGATTCTACACCCAGTTTTATACTAATGGGATATTTATTTATATTATGGGCGTTCCAAGTGATTTCATCGAACAAGCTAACATCTTATTACGTCGCAACCAAAGCAAAAGCGTATTTTGAATATTTATTCGTAAATTCTGCTGTGTAAATTTTGCGAATGTCGCAATAAAACTATGAACAACTATATAATAATGTCATGATTTAAGTTTCATTTGTAAAACAGCGTTTATATGGACTTTGCTAAATTTAGCTTCCTACAATGCACTTGGAGCTTTCTCGATTGCATCTGAAATATTCCAAAGATTTTCTATATTTTTTAATATTAAATTTATTTCTATACGCATACTTTTGTTGTGTCCATACGAATAATCGGATAATAAATAATAATAATAATAAAAATAATATGGATATCTATCTGTCAAATAGGCGCAATATTCACTTTATTTCTATACGCATATTTATTTTGTATGAATAGGAATAACCAAATAAATAATAATGTTTCGTTTGAAAAAAGTGTTTGTATGCCAGCAAGGCATTCGTTGATTTTTCGCATGCACCTCAAATATTCCAGATATTTTCTATATTTGTCACTTGTAAAGCGTTGCGGTTAAATAACGCACGTTAATTTGCAATGATGTTACAATTATTTCTGCAGTGCTCCATTTTGAGGCACATCACGCTCAACGAGAATAAAACTTGGAAATGCGCAAAATACAGCGATCAGGGTTCAGATTAAATTCTCTCGATTTCACATCGTTTTTGTTTGTAGCAAGCGCTTTTGCTTTTTCAATATATGCACATTTTTACATATTTCGACCACAGTGTCTGTGTAAACGATGAAAACTTCTTATATCACATATTATTTGAAACACATCTGTTCTGCATCGAATATCATCTGAAAAATGTTTATAAGAGCAGAATCAAAAGCTATATCTTCTAGATTGAACCTTGACACACATTACTAGTATTCATATTCACACTAAATATAGCACCAAGTTTTATTGATTTTAACATTTCTTGCACGGTTATTATTTATGTATGAAATTTTAAATGAATGTGATTGAGATTGCTAAATCATTGTGGTATTGAAGTTATATATTCTAAAACATTCATGAAACCATAAAATAATTATTAGTAATACGTTAGTATAAACTTTATGTGTAATCACCCCGAGGTATTGATGAATTAGTAGTAGTTTGCTTACGACAATCACCGTTGAAATAAGGTGGATATGCACTACACGTTTGCTTTTTAAATTTGTCAGCGTCAACGCTTTACGAGAGATAAAAGTTAGAAAATCCTATTTGGAAGAAATGATGTGTCTTCAATCCGATGACGAATTATTTAGAGAAACTAATTTCGCCACCGTGACTCAAACCTGCGACCCCAGGGCACTTAGGCGAAGCACATGACAAATACACTACTAGCTCACTGACGAATTGTCTAAATTAAAAGTAGTTAGATAGACTTTGTATTTCAATGCTACACCCCTTTTCAGCCTAACCAAAATTGGTAGTGGAGATAACGTTTATCCAAAGCAACTTCACACATATATTGTTGAACCAAACATTTTTGGATATCAATTTCGATTGGTATAAGAAAATCTGAAAGCGTAATTTCTCGCAATTGTTTTTCACCAAGATTGCTATGAAAAATTTTAATTTTAATGCCTATTATCAACAAACAATACGAACTTAAATATTCCATTTAACTTCAAATCATCATATAATATATTTTAAACTGCATAACTAATTTCAACGATGGTAACAATTTTCCAACAAGCATATTATTGTGATGATAAACGATAACATTGCATAAGTTGTTTAACTGTTGGCGACATATATATATATATATATATATATATATATATATATATATATATATAAATATACTGGTATTTTGTCATAAAACCATGAAAACATATTTGTTAGTGATACTTAGGAAAAAATTCAATGATAACGCACCGCCAGGTTGTGGTTGAGCTGAAGCTGTTGCTGTTTGAATATTACAAAATAGTGAAATATTATAAAAAATTCAAGGTCGGTTGATGTTTATTTGTTGATCGCCAATATATAAATTTATTTGAAATTATTTTTTTCAATTTAGAGACGATTCTACACCCAGTTTTATAGTAATGGGATATTTATTTATAATATGGGCGTTTCAAGTGATTTGATCGAACAAGCTAACATCTTATTACGTCGCAACCAAAGCAAAAGCGTATTTTGAATATTTATTCGTATATTCTGCTGTGTAAATTTTGCGAATGTCGCTATAAAACTATGAAAGCTTAATTTTTAGTGAAGTTATGTTTCACTACAATTAGATTCAATTATAAACAAGGTTTTACTTGTATGCCAACTGTTATACAGGTTTCGTACAACGAACCACGATGTTCAGACACAGAATCACAAAGTGATTCTTGGTCAAAGCACTCAAGGCGCTTATGGATGACCAAAGTAATGTGTTGCTCACATCCCCATCCCTTACACACCACTACCAGTTTCAGGCTGTTTGCCATCGTCAGGTGGAGACAGTAAGATCAGGTTCAGTGAGCCTTGAAACAGTGGATTAAAGGTAAACAAGGTTATACTTGTATGCCAACTGTTATACAGGGTTCGTACAACGAACCACGATGTTCAGACACAGAATCACAAGAATGCCAAGATCTTTCATATCTGGTTTGCAAACGACTTTGTACTGCAAGTGCGATCTGCTTGTATGACATGCGATATTTTTGAAAGGCACAACATGTACAAATGAATGCAGAGTTATTGCAAATATATTGAAATAATTTTAGCTTGCGTTAAATATTCTCAACTATTCCTATATAGCAGTGTGAAATTCCTTGTCAAAAACAAAGTTATCCGAGATTTATCGGACGCAACACAACTGGCAGATTTTATGACGAACATGGAACGATGGAACAGATAATAACGGACGGATTCGTGCCATAAATAATTCGTCTGTCTTCGGTAAATCACTTTGAGACATCGTTGATCTGCCAATGAAACTTTATACCGGAGCTTTCACACACCAATCTACGTGCTCCTTCAAGAATCCAAAATTTGCCAGCAATTATCCGTCTTTGAGTTACGTATTGGTTACTCCGATGGTGGTAGAGCATGAGGTATAAAAATTAAATGTAAAAACAATCTCGGATATCAGACGAGCTAATTCGACTGCTGCTGGAAACCTGCCATGAGCAATTCCTAAACACTTATTTGCAGAAATACAGCATTTAAAGGTCTTGTTCATTGTAAAAGGCATGTTAAGAGTTATGCAGCTTTAAAATACTTCTTTTGCTTTCTACTTTGAATCTGTATACTATACTGAGTTTCGTTACTTTAATTTGGTTTTGTTTATTATTTATTTAGAATAAAGTTGTTAAACCTTGCTTCTAGTGATTGTGTTATTGAAAATCTTCTTTTGACATATTTGGTAAACCTTTTCTTTAAATTCATTGTTTCTGCCATTGTCCGTCATTGTTGTTGAATTTTTCTGCCGTTTTGGGCATTGGAATTTGCTTGGATTTTGACACCAATTTTGGGTGTCTAGTATTTGATAAACATTTTTCACGGTAATTTAATCCCTTGGCAATTATAAGTTGGCAGTCTATCATTTCAGCATTGGTTGAATTTATTGTTGTCATTTGCTTTGAATTTGTCGAAATAAGAAACGGATGGTCTACGCGTTAACCAACAAATTTAGTCGATACATTCATAGTTTTAGGAATATTAATTACTTTTTATTGGAATTTAATTCCGGTTTCTATACAAAAAACTTTGGAACCGTAATTTCTAGCGAAGTGAGGCTTCATTAAATTAAAATGAATAATGTTGATTTTAATGCCGAAATAATACAACATAAAATATTCCATTTCATTTTAAGTCGCCATTTAGTATATATTTATAAAATTATGAACCTTATTTAAACGATCGTATCGTACATTTCAAAAAAAGCAAATTGTGAGAAGCGTGAATGAAATCCTTCAGATTCAGGTTAATATTGATTTCATTGCTTCAGATGTGTTGTTGTTGTTGTTGGCCAGCTTCGGTCGATTTTGACCAAGGATGGACATTACAATCGCATAAATTGTTTTGTTCTACAGCTTTTTTAATGACTTGACAGTTTGATTCGGAAGGGACAATATTTTACGTAGCGCTTGCAGCGATAGGCAGAACTCGTTTGTAGGGCGTCAATGACACCAAGGCGAAGTGATCTGCGTTCAGAAGCCGGGAGCTGTATCTGTTTGTCCTCAGCTTGCAGAAGACGCTTTACTTAATACATCCAATTGGAGCGGTTAATAGCCAATTCCTCCGAAATCGCGGGTTAAATGCCAAGAGATTTCATTTCTTTTGCAAACGTCTTTGTAGCGCAAGTGCGTTCTGTCGATTCAACTGATTGCATGACAAAAATATATTGTTTGGAATGCAAAACATGCACCTGTAAATGCACAGCTTGCATTAGTTAGTTTTAAAAATTCCCATATTGCAGTGTCAAATTCATTGTCAAATTCTATTTAAAATCGCATTTTTTTCCAGGTATTTTGTTTCCCGTAAATTAAATCAGACCTACATTTTAATGTTCGAAATTCTTGCGTATTAGGTTGTCTCAGGTAGATCAATGTCTGCTGTAGATGTGCATAGCAATTATACAGTTCAAAGTGGAGGTAATTCGATTCATTTTGAATTCCATAAGACTACACACAGTGAGTCAAGTTCAATACATTTTCGAATAGGAAACAAGGATATACCAGATTTTCAGTAGCAGCTGATATATCGGATTCACCAAAATTATAAGATTTTATATCGACAATGCAACGCACAACGGATAAAAACCCTGATTTTCATGCGTTGACTACTTCGACTGGTTTCGCTAAATCGAATTGACACATCGTTGATCTATGAATATAACGTTATGCGAGATCTTTAACTCCCCAATCCGCTTGCGCCTTCAAGAATCAAACAGTTGCACGTGATTGACCGTCGTTAAGTGATGTACAGGTTACTTCGACCGTAGTACCTCATAACTAATGAATCGTCAATGTAAAAAATCTCCGAGACCAGACAAGATAATTTGAATGCTGCTGAAAACGTGTCATGCGCAATTCGCAGAAATGTTTCATGTATATTTTTCCACGTTTTGGAAGCTAGACACTAGGACAAATTACACGGATTTAAAAGGGGGTTGCAGGTGCCGGTGTCACTGCTCTCTGATGCATAAATATGATTGGGCTAATAATAACTGCAGAAATAGTGATGATAACTGAACCGAACGGACTTCTATCAGTTGCTCAAAATGGATCTTTCTTGTTTAAAAAAATGATCAGGCGATTGTAGAGATTTGTAGATGCATGCAGCTTTACTCATGCCTTTCCTTGATTTTTCTATAGATTTACGCTTTATCAAGTTACTAAAACTTGGTTTTCTGTCAGCCATCTTTGTACAATTTAGAACATGGATGATAATCATGATATTGTTGGTAATCCATATGAATATATACGTGATTTCTTTAGAAACGAACACATCTTAGTTCATGTTGATGGCCTACTATTAAGGCTTATCGACCTGTTTAGCTTGACTCCCCAAGGATAGGTTCTTGTATGAATACTGATACTAATACAGTTTAAATATTTTTTTAATACCAAATGACAGTAAGTTGGCTGCGTTTGCCGAAGGTATTATTATATGATGACGCACCAGCAATAAAGATGACATTTTTTTCTATCAATCTAATGGATTTCATTGTACGAATAGATATCTAAAATCAAGCTGCCTTCGAAAACGCATAAATTTAAGATCACGCATATAGGCATTGTGTGAAATTCATGTTTCGCTGAAAAATGATTTTCTTTGTAAATCGTTGATACTGATTTAGAGAGAATAATTTATTAATTATATACACACATACATATTTGCATATATTTTGCAATAAAAATAAACAAACACGCATGTGGATTACATGGTTCAATGTGAAGTGAGCTTTTGTTACAAATCATAATTGTCATGATGTTGGAATAATGTGTCATATATAAAAAACATAAACACATATTTGCTAGTGATACGTATGCAAAGATAAATGATAACCCACCTGTAGGTAATGGTGGACGTGAACCTGTTGGTGTGCGAATATTGTAAAATAATGAAATGTTATAATAATTCAAATTCGGTTGATTATTGTTTTTGATTGCTAATATATCAATTTTTGAAATTTAATTTTAAAATCTATATATTCCTGATTTTGCACATAAAGAATTAATCTAAACACATTTTCGTATTTAATGTGATAATAGTTTATTTTTTGCGTCGCCAAATGTTTCATCTAAACTTTCTACTAAATAATCGAGGCGGGACATCTAATCTGGAGTGATTCAAATTAACGGGGATAGAATTTTATAAATTTGCAACCGTAGCAACAGCTTATATTAATTTTTTATATCAGATATTCTACAGTGTAATTTTTGCTAATGTCAGTAAGTGACTTGCACTCAAATATTTCTTTATTCTTGGAAATATAATCATCAATTTTACTGACTGCACAACGCAAATTCAAAGATAAATTGATGAACAGAAAATTATCAGGATTTTAATTTTGGTTCCTGTACGGAACTTTGGAAGCTGAATTTTCAGCGAAGGTATTGTTTTACTGAAATTAGAATGATTAATGTTGATTGTGAAGCTTAAACATTTGAAATAATATATTAAAAAATATACCTTTTAACTTCAAATCATCTTGTAACATATTTTTAAAAAGTAAATTTATGTTAAACGATTGTAACGAATTTTCCAAAAAAGCACATTTTGTGAAACGTCGAAGAAACTTTTCTCAATAAGAGGTATTATCGATAACATTGCCTAAGTTGTTCTTTTGTTGGACTTTTCGGTCGAGTTTGACTATGGATGTACATCACAATCGCGTGGATTTTCATGTTCTACAGCTTTTTTAATGACTTAACAGTCTGATTCGGAAGGGACTATATCTTACGTAGCGCTTGCAGCGATAGGCAGAACTCGTTTGTAGGGCGTCAATGACATCACGGCGAAGTGATCTGCGTTCAGAAGCCAGGAGCTGTATCTGTTTGTCCTCAGCTTGCAGAAGACGCTTTACTTAATACATCCAATTGGAGCGGTTAATAGCCAATTCCTCCGAAATCGCGGGTTAAATGCCAAGAGATTTCATTTCTTTTGCAAACGTCTTTGTAGCGCAAGTGCGTTCTGTCGATTCAACTGATTGCGTGACAAAAATATATTGTTTGGAATGCAAAACATGCACCTGTAAATGCACAGCTTGCATTAGTTAGTTTTAAAAATTCCCATATTGCAGTGTCAAATTCATCGTCAAATTCTATTTAAAATCGCATTTTTTTTCCAGGTATTTTGTTTCCCGTAAATTAAATCAGACCTACATTTTAATGTTCGAAATTCTTGCCTATTAGGTTGTCTCAGGTAGATCAATGTCTGCTGTAGATGTGCATAGCAATTATACAGTTCAAAGTGGAGGTAATTCGAATCATTTTGAATTCCATAAGACTACACACAGTGAGTCAAGTTCAATACATTTTCGAATAGGAAACAAGGATATACCAGATTTTCAGTAGCAGCTGATATATCGGATTCACCAAAATTATAAGATTTTATATCGACAATGCAACGCACAACGGATAAAAACCCTGATTTTCATGCGTTGACTACTTCGACTGGTTTCGCTGAATCGAATTGACACATCGTTGATCTATGAATATAACGTTATGCGAGATCTTTAACTCCCCAACCCGCTTGCGCCTTCAAGAATCAAACAGTTGCACGTGATTGACCGTCGTTAAGTGATGTACAGGTTACTTCGACCGTAGTACCTCATAACTAATGAATCGTCAATGTAAAAAATCTCCGAGACCAGACAAGATAATTTGAATGCTGCTAAAAACGTGTCATGCGCAATTCGCAGAAATGTTTCATGTATATTTTTCCACGTTTTGGAAGCTAGACACTAGGACAAATAACACGGATTTAAAAAGGGGTTGCAGGTGCCGGTGTCACTGCTCTCTGATGCATAAATATGATTGGGCTAATAATAACTGCAGAAATAGTGATGATAACTGAACCGAACGGACTTCTATCAGTTGCTAAGAATGGATCTTTCTTGTTTAAAAAAAATGATCAGGCGATTGTAGAGATTTGTAGATGCATGCAGCTTTACTCATGCCTTTCCTTGATTTTTCTATAGATTTACGCATTATCAAGTTACTAAAACTTAGTTTTCTGTCAGCCATCTTTGTACGATTTAGAACATGGATGATAATCATGATATTGTTGGTAATCCATATAAATATATACGTGATTTCTTTAGAAACGAACACATCTAAGTTTATGTTGATGGCCTACTATTAAGGCTTATCGACCTGTTTAGCTTGACTCCTCAAGGATAGGTTCTTGTATGAATACTGATACTAATAAAGTTTAAATATTTTTTTAATACCAAATGACAGTAAGTTGGCTGCGTTTGCCGAAGGTATTATTATATGATGACGCACCAGCAATAAAGATGACATTTTTTTCTATTAATCTAATGGATTTCATTGTACGAATAGATATCTAAAATCAAGCTGCCTTCGAAAACGCATAAATTTAAGAACACGCATATAGGCATTGTGTGAAATTCATGTTTCGCTGAAAAATGATTTTCTTTGTAAATCGTTGATACTGATTTAGAGAGAATAATTTATTAATTATATACACACATACATATTTGCATATATTTTGCAATGAAAATAAACAAACACGCATGTGGATTACATGGTTCAATGTAAAGTGAGCTTTTGTTACAAATCATAATTGTCACGATGTTGGAATAATGTGTCATATATAAAAAACATAAAAACATATTTGCTAGTGATACGTATGCAAAGATAAATGATAACCCACCTGTAGGTGATGGTGGACGTGAACCTGTTGGTGTGCGAATATTGTAAAATAATGAAATGTTATAATAATTCAAATTCGGTTGATTATTGTTTTTGATTGCTAATATATCAATTTTTGAAATTTAATTTTAAAATCTATATATTCCTGATTTTGCACATAAAGAATTAATCTAAACACATTTTCGTAGTTAATGTGATAATAGTTTATTTTTTGCGTCGCCAAATGTTTCATCTAAACTTTCTACTAAATAATCGAGGCGGGACATCTAATCTGGAGTGATTCAAATTAACGGGGATAGAATTTTATAAATTTGCAACCGTAGCAACAGCTTATATTAATTTTTTATATCAGATATTCTACAGTGTAATTTTTGCTAATGTCAGTAAGTGACTTGCACTCAAATATTTCTTTATTCTTGGAAATATAATCATCAATTTTACTGACTGCACAACGCAAATTCAAAGATAAATTGATGAACAGAAAATTATCAGGATTTTAATTTTGGTTCCTGTACGGAACTTTGGAAGCTGAATTTTCAGCGAAGGTATTGTTTTACTGAAATTAGAATGATTAATGTTGATTGTGAAGCTTAAACATTTGAAATAATATATTAAAAAATATACCTTTTAACTTCAAATCATCTTGTAACATATTTTTAAAAAGTAAATTTATGTTAAACGATTGTAACGAATTTTCCAAAAAAACACATTTTGTGAAACGTCGAAGAAACTTTTCTCAATAAGAGGTATTATTGATAACATTGCCTAAGTTGTTCTTTTGTTGGACTTTTCGGTCGAGTTTGACTATGGATGTACATCACAATCGCGTGGATTTTCATGTTCTACAGCTTTTTTAATGACTTAACAGTCTGATTCGGAAGGGACTATATCTTACGTAGCGCTTGCAGCGATAGGCAGAACTCGTTTGTAGGGCGTCAATGACATCACGGCGAAGTGATCTGCGTTCAGAAGCCAGGAGCTGTATCTGTTTGTCCTCAGCTTGCAGAAGACGCTTTACTTAATACATCCAATTGGAGCGGTTAATAGCCAATTCCTCCGAAATCGCGGGTTAAATGCCAAGAGATTTCATTTCTTTTGCAAACGTCTTTGTACCGCAAGTGCGTTCTGTCGATTCAACTGATTGCATGACAAAAATATATTGTTTGGAATGCAAAACATGCACCTGTAAATGCACAGCTTGCATTAGTTAGTTTTAAAAATTCCAATATTGCAGTGTCAAATTCATTGTCAAATTCTATTTAAAATCCCATTTTTTTTCCAGGTATTTTGTTTCCCGTAAATTAAATCAGACCTACATTTCAATGTTCGAAATTCTTGCGTATTAGGTTGTCTCAGGTAGATCAATGTCTGCTGTAGATGTGCATAGCAATTATACAATTCAAAGTGGAGGTAATTCGATTCATTTTGAATTCCATAAGACTACACACAGTGAGTCAAGTTCAATACATTTTCGAATAGGAAACAAGGATATACCAGATTTCCAGTAGCAGCTGATATATCGGATTCACCAAAATTATGAGATTTTATATCGACAATGCAACGCACAACGGATAAAAACCCTGATTTTCATGCGTTGACTACTTCGACTCGTTTCGCTGAATCGAATTGACACATCGTTGATCTATGAATATAACGTTATGCGAGATCTTTAACTCCCCAATCCGCTTGCGCCTTCAAGAATCAAACAGTTGCACGTGATTGACCGTCGTTAAGTGATGTACAGGTTACTTCGACTGTAGTACCTCATAACTAATGAATCGTCAATGTAAAAAATCTCCGAGACCAGACAAGATAATTTGAATGCTGCTAAAAACGTGTCATGCGCAATTCGCAGAAATGTTTCATGTATATTTTTCCACGTTTTGGAAGCTAGACACTAGGACAAATAACACGGATTTAAAAAGGGGTTGCAGGTGCCGGTGTCACTGCTCTCTGATGCATAAATATGATTGGGCTAATAATAACTGCAGAAATAGTGATGATAACTGAACCGAACGGACTTCTATCAGTTGCTAAGAATGGATCTTTCTTGTTTAAAAAAATGATCAGGCGATTGTAGAGATTTGTAGATGCATGCAGCTTTACTCATGCCTTTCCTTGATTTTTCTATAGATTTACGCTTTATCAAGTTACTAAAACTTGGTTTTCTGTCAGCCATCTTTGTACGATTTAGAACATGGATGATAATCATGATATTGTTGGTAATCCATATGAATATATACGTGATTTCTTTAGAAACGAACACATCTAAGTTCATGTTGATGGCCTACTATTAAGGCTTATCGACGTGTTTAGCTTGACTCCCCAAGGATAGGTTCTTGTATGAATACTGATACTAATAAAGTTTTAAGATTTTTTTAATATCAAATGACAGTAAGTTGGCTGCGTTTGCCGAAGGTATTATTATATGATGACGCACCAGCAATAAAGATGACATTTTTTTCTATTAATCTAATGGATTTCATTGTACGAATAGATATCTAAAATCAAGCTGCCTTCGAAAACGCATAAATTTGAGATCACGCATATAGGCATTGTGTGAAATTCATGTTTCGCTGAAAAATGATTTTCTTTGTAAATCGTTGATACTGATTTAGAGAGAATAATTTATTAATTATATACACACATACATATTTGCATATATTTTGCAATAAAAATAAACAAACACGCATGTGGATTACATGGTTCAATGTGAAGTGAGCTTTTGTTACAAATCATAGTTGTCATGATGTTGGAATAATGTGTCATATATAAAAAACATAAACACATATTTGCTAGTGATACGTATGCAAGGATAAATGATAACCCACCTGTAGGTAATGGTGGGCGTGAACCTGTTGGTGTGCGAATATTGTAAAATAATGAAATGTTATAATAATTCAAATTCGGTTGATTGTTTTTGATTGCTAATATATCAATTTTTGAAATTTAATTTTAAAATCTATATATTCCTGATTTTGCACATAAAGAATTAATCTAAACACATTTTCGTAGTTAATGTGATAATAGTTTATTTTTTGCGTCGCCAAATGTTTCATCTAAACTTTCTACTAAATAATCGAGGCGGGACATCTAATCTGAAGTGATTCGAATTAACGGGGATAGAATGTTATAAATTTGCAACCGTAGCAACAGCTTATATTAATTTTTATATCAGATATTCTACAGTGTAATTTTTGCTAATGTCAGTAAGTGACTTGCACTCAAATATTTCTTTATTCTTGGAAATATAATTATCAATTTCACTGACTGCACAACGCAAATTCAAAGATAAATTGATGAACAGAAAATTATCAGGATTTTAATTTTGGTTCCTGTAGGGGACTTTGAAAGCTGAATTTTCAGCGAAGGTAATATTTTACTGAAATTAGAATGATTAATGTTGATTGTAAAGCCTAAGAATTTGAAATAATATATTAAAAATATTCCTTTCAACTTCAAATCATCATGTAACATATATTTTAAAGAGAAATCTAATTTAAACGATTGTAACGAATTTTCCAAAAAAGAATATTTTGTGAAACGTCAAAGAAACTTTTCTCAATAAGAGGTATTATTGATAACATTGCCTAAGTTGTTCTTTTGTTGGACTTTTCGGTCGAGTTTGACCATGGATGTACATCACAATCGCGTGGATTTAGATAAATATATATATATATATATATATAAATTCATAATAACATATTTGTTAGTGATACGTAGGAAAATATTCAATGATAACGCACCGCCAGGTCCTGATTGAGCTTCATCTGTTGGTGGGTGAATATTGTAAAATAATGAAATGTTATAATAAGTCAAATTCGGTTGATGCTAATGATTTTGATAGCTGATATACCGTAAATACCCGCGTATAAGACGCACTTTTTTTTCTTCATAAATTGCCCTAAAAACCCAGGTGCGTCTTATACATGGATACTATTATTATAAAAATTACCGTAAATACCCGCGTATAGGACGCACTTTTTTTCTTCATGAGTTGCCCTAAAAACCCAGGTGCGTCTTATCCATGGATACTTTTATTATAAAAATTAAGCATTTATCATAATATCAAAAATTTATTTAATAAACCGGTACAATATTTATCAATATTTATCCTTGTCGTCACTGTCTTCATTCAACAAAGCATTCAATGCATTCAGTCGGACCAAATTGCCGCTCAGTTGCCCGGTTCCCGTGTACTTTCGCGTACTTGATCACTTCCATTTTAAAGTTTGAAGTATAGCTCTGTCGTTTTGTCTTCGTCATTTTTTAAGGGTAATAATGAACTGTATCTTCAAAATCATGAAAGTTTAATATCAACCAATCATGGAGTATTATTTACTCTCGTTGGAACAGAAGCTTTTCCTTAAAAAATGTCATCCAATCATTCGGCATGACGAGCAAGAATGAAAAGTGCACTTTCCACGATAGTCTACATAGTCTAGACAGACATCTGCTGACTGACAGGATGAATGAGTCAGCAATCAGCACACACGACGATCATAGCGATTGTATGGAGGTCACCGTGATTGACTTAAGTACACCGTTTCTATAAAAATTATTGGAAATTAAGGACTAAAATTAGGATGCGTCCTATACATAGGTACGCAGCTTTTTCGTCGTTTTTAGGGTCAAATATCCACTGCGTCTTATACATAGTAGCGTCCTATACGCGGGTATTTACTGTAATAGTTTATTTAAAATTTGATTTTTAAATTTGGCGACATGATTACCCGTATAATTAATCAACGTAAACTCATTTTTTTAGTTAATGGCGGCTTTAAGTGATTTGATTTAACTTGTTATTAAATTGCAAACATTGCAACAGCGTATTTTGAATATTTATTCCCATAGTCTAGAATGGCAGCTTTGCGAATTTGAAATCTAGTTTCTAGAGAATTTAGGTTTTACCTAATTTGGAATGAATTATTTTGATTTTAATGCCCAAAATATTATGATTGTAATGTAGTTATATTAATGTGCTATGAGTAGAAAACCGTAGAAATATATTTATTATTGATACGTAAGAAAAATGTCATTGTCAACGTACCGGGTAATGCTGGTAATGGTAGACCTTTTGTTTGTAAATGTTGTAAAATAAAGAAATGTTATATTAATTTGAATTCGTTAATATTTTGATTACGTAAGGAATACAAAACGTTCAGCATTTGCGTAAATGCAGACTTCAAAGTTCTTTCCCATATAAAACGAAAACAATTATTCATTAGTGATAAGTAGAATAACAATGTTTTTAACGCAGCTTTTTTGATGATAGTATAGTAAATATTGTTATGTGATTTTTTCAAATAATGATATGTCATATTGAGTCAAATTCGTCTTGACATTTATCTTTTGCCGTGTCTAAATTTTTTCGATAACTAATAATGAAATCACAAATTCTCACTATTTGCAATGATACAAAAATTAAATATCCTGTTCGTGGTTTTCAGGTTATTAATTTAATTTATATCCTTTTCAAATGGTTCGTCAAACGTATCGCGGAATATTCGGCGCGTAACACTTAATTTTATGCGATTTGTTCAGACATGTTGAAATGTTATTACATTGTAGTCGCTGCAACAGTTTTATTGTTGAACATATCATTGTTTTAAGTTATTTGGATAATATTTTATTTTATGGCGGCTTCAAGTGATTTGATCTAACGAGCTACCATGTTATTACATTGCAACCGTAGCGACAGCGTATTTCGAATATTTATTCGCATATTCTAGAGTGGCAGCTTTGCGAATTTGAAATCTAGTTTCTAGAGAATTTATGTTTCACCTAATTCAGAATGAATTATGTTGATCTTGATGCCTAAAATGTTTTATGATTGTAATGTAGTTATAGTAATGTACTATAAGTAGAAAAACGTAGGAATATATTTATCATTGATACGTAAGTTAAAATGTCATTGTCAACGAACCGTGTCTTGGTGCAAATACTCGATCTTTTGTTTGTAAATGTTGTAAAATAAAGAAATGTTATAATAATCGGAATTCGTTGATTTTTTAATTACGTAAGAAATACAAAAAGTTCAGCGTTTGCGTAAATGCAGACTTCAAAGTTCTTCCCCATATAAAACTCAATGCAATGTCGACTGGCTGCCTGCAAAGCTGAAAACAACTTGGGTCTCCTCAAAAGAGTCCTAGTTTCGTTTGACTCCAATATTGCCTGCAAATTGATTTCAACGTACATCCGTCCTCATGTTGAATATGCTATACCGGCATGGGATCCTTGGTTGAAAAAAGATATTCTGCTATCAGAAACTCCACAGCGCAGAGCGACAAAACTTGTCCTGGGACAATCAAATTATCCATACGAAACGCGACTTAAATTATTGAATTTGCACACATACATATATGCGTATATTTCGCTTTGAAATAAACAAAAATCCATGGGAATTACATGTTTTGATGTGAAGTGATCTGTTGTTACAAATCATGATTGCTATGTAGTTGGAATATTGTGTCATATATATGAATCCATAAAAACATATTTGTCAGTAATGCGTAGAAAAACATTAAATGATAACGCATCGCCAGCTCCTGGTTGACCTTGATCTGTTGGTGAGTGAATATTGTTTATGTTTTTGTTCGCGGATATTAAAATTAATTTCAAAATTAATTTTAAAATTTGGCGACGTGATCACGTGCATAATTAATCAACCTGGAATCATTTTTTTAGTTAATGAGATAATATTTTATTTTATGGCGGCTTCAAGTGATTTAATCTAACAACCTAACATGTTATAACATTGCAACCATGGCAAAAGTGTATTTTGAATTTTTATTCTGATATTATACATTGTAATTTTTGCGAATGTCGCTGGGAAACGTTAAGAAGTTTATCAGTTATGTATAAAATTTGAAATAAAAAACTAGGTTCAGCTCTTCATTTCATGGTAGAATTAAACAATGTCTGCCAATGTTCTGGGATTATCTTACCACGAGGTTGCAGGTATCCGCCATCTACAAAGAACGTTTCATTTCACATATCCAATAAATTAGATTTAAAAAAAGAATGCTGTTATTTTGTTCTACAAAATTACCGTCTTTCTGGAAACGTGAACCTGCAAACAAATTCAAGAATGCTGGTTTATTATGATTTAACGTTAAACTGTGTTTACCAGCTTTTACCGATTAGTGACTTGCATAATATGGATATGTAACTGACAGGAAGGCAAAATATTCAATTTCTTTCTACACGTATACTTTTGTTGTGTGCATAAGAATAAACAACTAAATAATGATGTCATGATTTGAGTTTCATTTGAAAAACAGCGTTCGTATATACGTTCATAATTAACCTTTCTGCAATGCACTCGTAGATTTTTCGCATGCACCTCAAATATTCCAAAGACTTTCTATATTAGTCACTTGTAAAGCGTTGTGGTTGAATATCGCACGTTGATTCGCAATGCTGTTATAAATATTTCTGCGTTTTTTCGATTTGGTGGCAAACCACGCTCTACGTGAAAAATTATTTGAAAATTCGGAAAATACAGCGCTCATGATAGACATTAAATGTTCCACATTTGAACGTCTAGCATGTTTGAAATAACACACGCAAACTTCACTCCAGCTATAAATGTTACTCGCTGCGTGCGAGTTTCCACTGAAATTTTCGATTCGCTGATTTGGTAAGCTCGAGCAATAATACTAAACTATCCCGATGATGGGATTCACTCATTATTTCGACCTCTATTTCGACGTTATTTTTTTGTAATGGTAATTGTTTTTTTCAAACCTAAATCTCGATTCTTGCATTTAGAGAATGTCACAATAATTGCTTAAATAATACAGATGTAACATGTATACCGAGCAAGTTGTATTAGGGTTTAGTTGCGTAATATTTAGCTAAATGTTAAAGTTTATCGAACATTTATTGGTATTAGGTTTTCGTTAGTTTCATGCTGCAATCTCAACCATCGATGTATGGTTAGATAATTTTGTGATCGTGTTTCTCATCAGGTATTGTGTTCAATATGATGATTGTATTTTACCAAGCGTTTAAAAATAGTGGACATAATATGATAGTAATAAGTTCCAATATTTGATTGAAAGTAGATGGTTTAACTTTTATATTTTTTGTCATAATCTGCAACATCAATTTGACGATTTTGCTTGTGTACCTGATTGCAATCATTCGAAAATATTCACAATCGGGAATTCAGTTATCGTTTAATGGACACCAATATCAAAATAGTATAATATACCCAAAACAGGACATACTTTAAAAACTTGTAACATCCTGAATGTCACTGAGATGTACCTATAACTACACGTCGCTAAATTATGCCTCGAAGATTATCTAAAAAATGTTTTTTTAGAAATATCGAAGGCTTCATGTTCTATATGAGTCCTTGACAAACATTACTAGTTTTCTTATCTACACTTCATTTCTCACCAAGTTCAAATAGTGTTAGCATTTATTGCATATTTATTAGTCATGTATAAAATTTTAAATGAAAAACCTAGGTTAAACTCTTCATTTTTGAGTAGAATTGAACAATGTTCGCTTAGGTTGTGCAATTATCTTACCAGTAGGAGCCAGGTATCCGGCCTCTCTCTCTCTCTCTCTCTATATATATATATATATATATATATATATATATATATATATATTTAAAATATAATTGTAAAACTTTGCGACGAGATTATGTGCATGAATGAGGAATCTAAACCCATGTTTATAGTAAATGTGATAATATTTTAATTTATCGCGGTTATAAGTGATTTGATCTAACGGTTTAATATTATATTCCTTTCAAACCGTTGGAATGTCGCTAAGAAATTTGAAATTTAATTTCTAGATAATTTATGTTTTACTGAATTTGGTATGAATTATGTTGATTTCAATGCCTAAAATGTTATTATATTACATTATAAATTTTTTTATTCAATTTGAATTCATCATATAAAACATTTTTAAAATATAAATCTCATTTAAACGAGGCAAATGATATACCAAAAAAATTACGAAAATCATAAATGAAACCATTCTCAATTGGCGGATTAACGAATACGTTGCCTAGGCAGTTTTATAGTTGACCAATTCCGGTCAATTTTGACCATATATGTACAACATAATATAATGCATTTTCAGGTTATGCACTTTTTGAACGATCAGACAATCTGGTTCTGGAAAAAAATCTATGACGAAGCGCTTGCAACGAAAGGCTGAACTCGATTGTAGCGCGTTAATTTTTCGCCGGCCGCGTGATCTACGTTAAGCATCTAAGAGCTGCAACTGCTTCTCCGCAGCTAATAGTCGACGCTTTAGGCAAAGTGTGCAGCCAAGTGCAAGTTCTTCCCAACTTTTGTGTTGAATGCCAAGATCTTTCATATCTGGTTTGCAAACGATTTTTACTGCAAGTGCGATCTGCTTGTATGACATGCGATATTTTTGAAAGGCACAACATGCACATATGAATGCAGAGTTATTGCAAATATATTGAAATAATTTTAGCTTGCGTTAAATAGTCTTAACTATTCCTATATAGCAGTGTGGAATTCCTTGTCAAAAACAAAGTTATCCGAGATTTATCGGACGCAACACAACTGGCAGATTTTATGACGAATATGGATCAATAGAACAGATAATAACGGACGGATTCGTGCCATAAATAATTCGTCTGTCTTCGGTAAATCATTTTGAGACATCGTTGATCTGCGAATAAAACTTCATACCAGAGCTTTCACACACCAATCTACGTGCTCCTTCAAGAATCCAAAATTTGCCAGTAATTATCCGTCTTTGAGTTTCGTATTGGTTACTCCGACGGTGGTAGAGCATGAGGTATAAAAATTAAATGTAAAAACAATCTCGGATATCAGACGAGCTAATTCGACTGCTGCTGGAAACCTGCTATGAGCAATTCCCAAACACCTATTTGCAGAAATACAGCATTTAAAGTTCTTGTTCATTGTAGAAGGCATGTTAAGAGTTATGCAGCTTTAAAATACTTCTTTCGCTTTCTACTTTGAATATGTATACTATAATGATTTTCGTGACTTTAATTTGGTTTTGTTTATTATTTTTTAGAATTAAGTTGTTAAACCTTGCTTTTAGTGATTGTGTTATTGAAAATCTTCTTTTGACATATTTGGTAAACCTTTTCTTTAAAATCATTGTTTCTGCCATTGTCCGTCATTGTTGTTGAATTTTTCTGCCGTTTTGGGCATTGGAATTTGCTTGGATTTTGACACCAATTTTGGGTGTCTAGTATTTGATAAACATTTTTCACGGTAATTTAATCCCTTGGCAATTATAAGTTGGCAGTCTATCATTTCAGCATTGGTTGAATTTATTGTTGTCATTTGCTTTGAATTTGTCGAAATAAGAAACGAATGGTCTACGCGTTAACCAACAAATTTAGTCGATACATTCATAGTTTTAGGAATAATAATTACTTTTTATCGGAATTTAATTTCGGTTTCTATACCAAAAACTTTGGAACCGTAATTTCTAGCGAAGTGAGGCTTCATTAAATTAAAATGAATAATGTTGATTTTAATGCCGAAATAATACAACATAAAATATTCCATTTCATTTTAAGTCGCCATTTAGTATATATTTATAAAATTATGAACCTAATTTAAACGATCGTATCGTACATTTCAAAAAAAGCAAATTGTGAGAAGCGTGGATGAAATCCTTCAGATTCAGGTTAATATTGATTTCATTGCTTCAGATGTGTTGTTGTTGTTGTTGGCCAGCTTCGGTCGATTTTGACCAAGGATGGACATTACAATCGCATAAATTGTTTTGTTCTACAGCTTTTTTAATGACTTGACAGTCTGATTCGGAAGGGACAATATTTTACGTAGCGCTTGCAGCGATAGGCAGAACTCGTTTGTAGGGCGTCAATGACACCACGGCAAAGGGATCTGCGTTCAGAAGCCGGGAGCTGTATTTGTTTGTCCTCAGCTTGCAGAAAACGCTTTACTCAACACATCCAATTGGAGCGGTTAATAGCTAATTCCTCCGAAATCGCGGGTTAAATGCCAAGAGATTTCATTTTTTTGCAAACGTCTTTGTACCGCAAGTGCGTTCTGTTGATTCAACTGATTGCATGACAAAAATATATTGTTTAGAATGCAAAACATGCACCTGTAAATGCACAGCTTGCATTAGTTAGTTTTAAAAATTCCGATATTGCAGTGTCAAATTCATTGTCAAATTCTATTTAAAATCCCATTTTTTCTTCCAGGTATTTTGTTTCCCGTAAATTAAATCAGACCTACATTTTAATGTTCGAAATTCTTGCCTATTAGGTTGTCTCAGGTAGATCAATGTCTGCTGTAGATGTGCATAGCTATTATACAATTCAAAGTGGAGGTAATTCGATTCATTTTGAATTCCATAAGACTACACACAGTGAGTCAAGTTCAATACATTTTCGAATAGGAAACAAGGATATACCAGATTTTCAGTAGCAGCTGATATATCGGATTCACCAAAATTATAAGATTTTATATCGACAATGCAACGCACAACGGATAAAAACCCTGATTTTCATGCGTTGACTACTTCGACTGGTTTCGCTGAATCGAATTGACACATCGTTGATCTATGAATATAACGTTATGCGAGATGTTTAACTAAAACTTAGTTTTCTGTCAGCCATCTTTGTACGATTTAGAACATGGATGATAATCATGATATTGTTGGTAATCCATATAAATATATACGTGATTTCTTTAGAAACGAACACATCTAAGTTTATGTTGATGGCCTACTATTAAGGCTTATCGACCTGTTTAGCTTGACTCCCCAAGGATAGGTTCTTGTATGAATACTGATACTAATAAAGTTTAAATATTTTTTTAATACCAAATGACAGTAAGTTGGCTGCGTTTGCCGAAGGTATTATTATATGATGACGCACCAGCAATAAAGATGACATTTTTTTCTATTAATCTAATGAATTTCATTGTACGAATAGATATCTAAAATCAAGCTGCCTTCGAAAACGCAAAAATTTAAGATCACGCATATAGGCATTGTGTGAAATTCATGTTTCGCTGAAAAATGATTTTCTTTGAAAATCGTTGATACTGATTTAGAGAGATTAATTTAATAATTATATACACACATACATATTTGCATATATTTTGCAATAAAAATAAACAAACACGCATGTGGATTACATGGTTCAATGTAAAGTGAGCTTTCGTTACAAATCATAATTGTCATGATGTTGGAATAATGTGTCATATATAAAAAACATAAAAACATATTTGCTAGTGATACGTATGCAAAGATAAATGATAACCCACCTGTAGGTGATGGTGGACGTGAACCTGTTGGTGTGCGAATATTGTAAAATAATGAAATGTTATAATAATTCAAATTCGGTTGATTATTGTTTTTGATTGCTAATATATCAATTTTTGAAATTTAATTTTAAAATCAATATATTCCTGATTTTGCACATAAAGAATTAATCTAAACACATTTTCGTAGTTAATGTGATAATAGTTTATTTTTTGCGTCGCCAAATGTTTCATCTAAACTTTCTACTAAATAATCAAGGCGGGACATCTAATCTGAAGTGATTCGAATTAACGGGGATAGAATGTTATAAATTTGCAACCGTAGCAACAGCTTATATTATTTTTATATCAGATATTCTACAGTGTAATTTTTGCTAATGTCAGTAAGTGACTTGCATTCAAATATTTCTTTATTCTTGGAAATATAATCATCAATTTTACTGACTGCACAACGCAAATTCAAAGATAAATTGATGAACAGAAAATTATCAGGATTTTAATTTTGGTTCCTGTACGGAACTTTGGAAGCTAAATTTTCAGCGAAGGTATTGTTTTACTGAAATTAGAATGATTAATGTTGATTGTGGAGCCTAAACATTTGAAATAATATATTAAAAATATACCTTTTAACTTCAAATCATCTTGTAACATATTTTTAAAAAGTAAATTTATGTTAAACGATTGTAACGAATTTTCCAAAAAAGCACATTTTGTGAAACGTCAAAGAAACTTTTCTCAATAAGAGGTATTATTGATAACATTGCCTAAGTTGTTCTTTTGTTGGACTTTCCGGTCGAGTTTGACTATGGATGTACATCACAATCGCGTGGATTTTCATGTTCTACAGCTTTTTTAATGACTTAACAGTCTGATTCGGAAGGGACTATATCTTACGTAGCGCTTGCAGCGATAGGCAGAACTCGTTTGTAGGGCGTCAATGACACCACGGCAAAGGGATCTGCGTTCAGAAGCCAGGAGCTGTATCTGTTTGTCCTCAGCTTGCAGAAGACGCTTTACTTAATACATCCAATTGGAGCGGTTAATAGCTAATTCCTCCGAAATCGCGGGTTAAATGCCAAGAGATTTCATTTCTTTTGCAAACGTCTTTGTAGCGCAAGTGCATTCTGTCGATTCAACTGATTGCATGACGAAAATATATTGTTTGGAATGCAAAACATGCACCTGTAAATGCACAGCTTGCATTAGTTAGTTTTAAAAATTTCTATATTGCAGTGTCAAATTCATTGTCAAATTCTATTTAAAATCCCATTTTTTCTTCCAGGTATTTTGTTTCCCGTAAATTAAATCAGACCTACATTTTAATGTTCGAAATTCTTGCCTATTAGGTTGTCTCAGGTAGATCAATGTCTGCTGTAGATGTGCATAGCTATTATACAATTCAAAGTGGAGGTAATTCGATTCATTTTGAATTCCATAAGACTACACACAGTGAGTCAAGTTCAATACATTTTCGAATAGGAAACAAGGATATACCAGATTTTCAGTAGCAGCTGATATATCGGATTCACCAAAATTATAAGATTTTATATCGACAATGCAACGCACAACGGATAAAAACCCTGATTTTCATGCGTTGACTACTTCGACTGGTTTCGCTGAATCGAATTGACACATCGTTGATCTATGAATATAACGTTATGCGAGATGTTTAACTCCCCAATCCGCTTGCGCCTTCAAGAATCAAACAGTTGCACGTGATTGACCGTCGTTAAGTGATGTACAGGTTACTTCGACCATAGTACCTCATAACTAATGAATCGTCAATGTAAAAAATCTCCGAGACCAGACAAGATAATTTGAATGCTGCTGAAAACGTGTCATGCGCAATTCGCAGAAATGTTTCATATATATTTTTCCACGTTTTGGAAGCTAGACACTAGGACAAATAACACGGATTTAAAAAGGGGTTGCAGGTGCCGGTGTCACTGCTCTCTGATGCATAAATATGATTGGGCTAATAATAACTGCGGAAATAGTGATAATTACTGAACCGAACGGACTTCTATCAGTTGCTCAAAATGGATCTTTCTTGCTTAAAAAAATGCTCAGGCTATTGTAAAGATTTGTAGATGCATGCAGCTTTATTCATGCCTTTCCTTGATTTTTCTATAGATTTACGCTTTATCAAGTTACTAAAACTTGGTTTTCTGTCAGCTTTCTTTGTACGATTTAGAACATGGATGATAATCATGGTTTTGTTGGTAATCCATATGAATATATACGTGATTACTTTAGAAACGAACACATCTAAGTTCATGTTGATGGCCTACGATTAAGGCTTATCGACCTGTTTAGCTTGGCTCCCCAAAGATAGGTTCTTGTATGAATACTGATACTAATAAAGTTTGAAGATTTTTTTAATACCAAATGACAGTAAGTTGGCTGCGTTTGCCGAAGGTATTATTATATGATGACGCACCAGCAATAAAGATGACGTTTTTTTCTATTAATCTAATGGATTTCATTGTACGAATAGATATCCAAAATCAAGCTGCCTTCGAAAACGCATAAATTTAAGATCACGCATATAGGCATTGTGTGAAATTCATGTTTCGCTGAAAAATGATTTTCTTTATTAAATCGTTGATACTGATATAGAGAGAATAATTTAATAATTATATACACACATACATATTTGCATATATTTTGCAATAAAAATAAACAAACACGCATGTGGATTACATGGTTCAATGTGAAGTGAGCTTTTGTTACAAATCATAATTGTCATGATGTTGAAATAATGTGTCATATATAAAAAACATAAAAACATATTTGCTAGTGATACGTATGCAAAGATAAATGATAACCCACCTGTAGGTGATGGTGGACGTGAACCTGTTGGTGTGCGAATATTGTAAAATAATGAAATGTTATAATAATTCAAATTCGGTTGATTGTTTTTGATTGCTAATATATCAATTTTTGAAATTTAATTTTAAAATGTATATATTCCTGATTTTGCACATTACGAATTAATCTAAACACATTTTCGTAGTTATTGTGATAATGGTTTATTTTTTGCGTCGCCAAATGTTTCATCTAAACTTTCTACTAAATAATCGAGGCGGGACATCTAATCTGAAGTGATTCGAACTAACGGGGATAGAATGTTATAAATTTGCAACCGTATAAACGGCTTATATTAATTTTTTATATCAGATATTCTACAGTGTAATTTTTGCTAATGTCAGTAAGTGACTTGCACTCAAATATTTCTCTATTCTTGAAAATATAATCATTAATTTTACTGACTGCACAACGCAAATTCATAAATAAATTGATGAACAGAAAATTATCAGGATTTTAATTTTGGTTCCTGTACGGAACTTTGGAAGCTGAATTTTCAGCGAAGGTATTGTTTTACTGAAATTAGAATGACATATTATAAAAAAAGTCAAGGTCGTTTCATGTTTATTTGTTGATGGCCAATATATAATTTTATTTAAAATTATTTTTATAAATTTAGTGACTTCATTATGTATATACATAAGGATACTACACTCATTTTATAGTATTGGGATATTGAATTATATTATGGGGGTTTCAAGTGGTTTGATCAAAGAAGCTAATATGTTATTACGTTGCAACCGTAGCAACAGCGTATTTTGAATTTATATTCGTATATTCTGCTGTGTAATTTTTGCGAATGTTGCTATGAAACTATGAAAGCCTAATTTCTTGCGAAGTTATGTTTTACTGCAATTAGATCTAATTATGTTTTAACTATATCGATTAGGCTGCAGACGATGCCGTTGCAGCTGTATCTGTGCGTCGGAAAACATCACGGCAAACATAATGTGGATATACACAATAATTGCTCTATTTTTTATATAATTTCTATGCTGATTTTTAACACAACTGTATGTGAAATTCATGTTTATCTGAGAAATTATTTTCTGTTCCAAAATCATGATACTGATGTAGAGAGAATAATTTCAAAATTAAATACGCACATACATATATGCATATATTTTGCGAAGAAAATAAACAAAAATGCATGTGAATTACATGTTTTGATGTGGATTGATCTTTTGTTATACAGTTCGAATAATATGTCATATAGATGAAACAATTTAATCATAGTTGTTAGTAATACGTATGAAACAAATCAATCCTAACGCACCGCCAGTTTGTTGTGGACCTGCACGTGTCGGTGTAAGAATATTGTAACATAATGAGGTGTTGTAATATGTCAAATCCGGTTGATATTTACGTTTTCGATGCCTGATATATAAATTTATTTTGAATTTATTTTTCAAATTTAGCGACGGGACTATATGCATAAATGACGAATTTGAACCCATTTCATAGTTATGGTGATAATAATTTATTTAATGCCGGATTTAAGTGTGTTGGTCCAAAATGCTAATTTGCTTATATATTGGAACCGTAGCAACAGCGTATTTTGAATTTTTATTCTGATATAACACATTGTTATTTCTGCGAATGTCGCCAGGAAACATTGGAAGCGTAATTTCTAGCGAGGTTATGTTCAACTTAAATTGAAAATGACCTGATCTTACTCTCTCCACCGGATGACGGCAAGCATCCAGAAGCCGGGGGTGGTTTGTAAGGAATGGGGATGTGAGCTCAATAATTCATTGTTATGAATTATGTTATGAACTTTATCAATGTTGTTGCAGCTGTAGCTGTTTTTTGATGTAAATCACGGTAAAACTCACGTCGATAAGCACAATAATTGTGCAAATTTTTGTATAATCTCGATGCTAATTCTTCACGCAAATGCATGTGATATTCATGTTTATGTGAGAAATTATTTTCTGTTCTAAAATCTTGATACTGATGTAAAGAAAATAATTTAATAACTATATACACACATACATATAAGCGTATATTGTGTAATGAAAATAAGCAAAAATGCATGTGGATTACATGCTTTAATGTGAAGTGATTTTTTTTATTGTGAAGTTTTTATGAAGATGGAACAATGTGTCATATATAAAATACCATAAAAAATATATTCGTTAGAGATACGTATTAAAAAATCAATGATAACCCACTACGAGGTGCTGGATAAGGGGTTCCTGTTGGTGTGTAAATATTGTTAAATAATGGAATGTATAAATAATTCAAATTTGTTCGATTATTGTTTTCAACGACTGATTTAAAATAAACTTTGAAATTTATTTTAAAATTTAGATTTGTGATTTTGTGCATAAATAATTATTCTAAACGCATTTTCGTAGTTATTGCGATAATAATTTTTTTATCGTCTTCAAATGTTTCGTCTCTTACGCAGCGCTTGCAAAGAAAGGCAGAACTCGGTAGGAGGGGTTCAGTGGTACGCCAAAGGCGTGATCTGCGTTCGAGAGCCAGTAGCTTTATCTGCCCTCCCCAACTTGTTGACGACGCTTTATGCAATTTCTCAAAAGTGAAAGGTCAAGAGCATGTTTATCCCAACACGTGGTGTCAAAACAAGAGCTTTAATATCTATTTTGCAAAACTCTTCGAACAGCAATTGCGGTCTTTTCAATTTACTGCATGCATAACATAAAATTATGTTGGAAACGCACTACAAGCACTAGTGAATGCACAGTTATGGCAAAAAATTAAATATTATAAGTTTGCATTAGTTAACTTAAACAAATTTTTATATTGCGGTGTGAAATGTATTGTCATATTCTATTCAAAATGAAATGAATACTTTCCGATATTTTGTTTCCCGTAGATTGAATCAGACTAACATTCGAATATTCAAAAATTCTTGCTTATGATTTTGTCTAAGTTAGATCAATGTGTACTGTAGATGTGCATCGCGATTATCAATTTCAAATCGCAGCTAATTCGCTTCATTTCGAATTGCAATATAAATTATAACGGAATATGTTTGATCAACTTTCCTGAATTACAATTATGAATTCAAAACCGCCGAGAGTGACCATGTAAATAGTGTGATGGTCGAAAGTATATGATGCACGTGGAAAGCACTGAAACATATGTTCACACGAGGGCTTGTTCTTTCATATTCGAGCGACTGATCTCGTCAACCTTTTACTTAGGGCCTCATACTTACATTATATCCTGCATCTTTAGAGAATATTGTAAAAAACACCACCAAACGGACGAAGCAAGCAAGTTTAAGTAGAATTCCATTACGTCTGTGGAGCTTGGAGTATCAGTGAAAGGGACTAAAAACGTCAGTAGAGTGAACTGCATATCACTGTGTGTTGCTATACATTACTATATATCCGCACACCCTTTTACACTGAGTTAAATAAATATCAAGTCTATCTCTTACAGCAACTGAAATCTTCATTAAATGTAAACCCAAAATTCTTTTTGAAGAAAGCTTCCTCACATATTATATGCAAATTATGATTTCTGAATATAAGTGGATAAAACTATGGACAAAAACATTTTGATTTTCATAAAACTAATAAAACACAGCAAGTTATGTTCACTATCTTCTCCAATAGGAAGCAAGGATTTCAGAGATTTCCATTTACAGCTGATAAATCGTATGGACCCTAATTATAAGATTTTATTACGACACTGCAATGAGAGAGCGAATGAAAACCCCGGTGTTTATGGCTTCAATACTTCGAATGCTTCCGCCGAATCATAATAACACATCGTTGATCTAAGTATGTAAATTTATACGATATCTTCAACGCCCCAATCCACGTGCCACTTCAAGAATCCAAAAGTTGCACGTGATTGTCCGCGGTTGAATGATGTATTGGGTACGCCTGCGATCGTAGCAATTAAATCATGGAAAGTAAATGTGAAAATTTTATGAGAGACGTTTTGGTTACTCCGACCGTGGTAGCGCAAAAATCGTGAAACATAAATGTAAAATTCTCCGAGAACATAAGAGGCAATTTAAATCATGTTGAAAACAATCATGCTAAATTCTCTGACCCTTTTGATGTATATCTTTTTTACATTTTTCAAGCTTGAGAGGATCGTGTTCCTCTTCACTTTTTGAGTTCCATATTATGATTCTATTCTTCAGAACTTTGGGAAACAGGGGTTACAAAATCTAAGCATCAATTTTCAATATGTGATCAAAGGCAGATGGTTCAGCTTATTTTTATTTCGTGTCATAATCAGCTAGCATGCATTTGACGATTTCGCTGTGGTACCCGATTGCAACCATTTGAAAGAATTTACAATCGGGAGTTCAAGTATCGTTTAATGTACAAAATTCGGGAAATTGTAAATGTTGATTGAGCTGTTCATTTTAGTGCTTACGTGTTGCGATTGCATCATTTGAACTCTCCGAGTTATGCACCTCTAAAAAGAAAGATTCATTTGAAATCTCCAATGAAATGGATTGAGAAGAAAATGGTGTTATTTTTTCTTCAAATTTAATGGAAAATTCTGGTTTCAAATTATTTAACGTTAAACTATGTTAACATGGTTTTATCGATTAGCGAGTTGCATATTATTGTAATCTAAATGTCATAGAGTCGCAATATTGAATTTATCTCTATGCGAATATTATTTTCGTATGCATTGGAAAAATTAAATTAATAATAATGTCATGATTCAAGTTTCATTTGAAAATTAGCATTTATATTTACGTTGCAATATTTACCTTCCAGTAATGCAAACTGAAATTGTTCGGTTGGATCTCCAATATTCCAGAGATTTATCTATATATCTCACTTGTCAATCGATGCGTTAAAATGCCGCACGTAAATTTGCATTGCAGCTAAAAATATTTTTGCAGTGTTTCATCTTAAGTCACATCACACTCTGCTTGAAGAATATTTGGAAATGCGAAAAATGCAGCGCGCGCGATTCAGATTGAATGCGCTCGATTTAACATTTTAGTTTGTCGCCATCGCTTTTGATTCTTCATTCTGTGAACAGATTTACACCGTTCGATAGCGGTTCATGTGTTATCAAAGAACATTTGTATATCAGCTATTTGCTGAAAAATATCTGTGCATTAGTAATTTATTCAGAACAGATATTAAGTCGGTTATTTCGTCACACTCATTCATTCATTATTTCTGTCACCGACAAAGAATTTTTTCATTCAAGGTTGTATTTAATTTTGTTTTGCTTAATTCCACTGATATTTCTTTACGATTAAACCTCGAATATGTAATTTCACTGCGAAATATTTTGAGACGAAATCAGAATCTTGGAAAATATTAAAAATTGTTCATATGAAACGATTTTTTGCAATACGTTAATTAGAAGTACTTTAATTTCATTGAGGAGTTTCATCCAGGCAGAACAGTAAACATATTTGCTTATTTTATTATAAAGTATTTATATATGAAAAAAATGCAAATACTTCTTTCAAGTTTACGAAATGCATGTGGATGTAATGCTTTGATGTGAAATGATTTTCCGTCGCAAAATCATGATTGCAATACAGTTCGATTAATGTATCAAATATATAAAACGAAAAAACATATTCGCTAGTGATACGTAGGATATAAATGATTGATAACGCAACTGTACTTGATGTTAGAGCTTCAGATTCTAGTTTGTTTTTAAACAATGAACTGTTATAATAAGTCAAATGCGTCTAAACGTATATCTTTTCACTGATGAGATGTAACTTTTTGGAAAATCTATTATGAAATTTAGAATCATCAGTATTTGCATTAATACAAAATTTAGGTATCTTTTTCATAGTTTTCGGGATAATAATTAGGTTTATATCGGTTTCAAATGCTTCCTCAAGCCGTTTCACACAATGTTCGGCGCAGTACATTTAAACTTGAGCACTTTGTTCGACAGGCTGAAATGTTAATATATTTCAGACACTGCAAAATCATATGTTACTTTTTATTCGGATTTTCTATTTGATGCACAACGCAACCTCACAGATATATTGTTAAACCAAACATTTTTGGATATAAATTTCGATGGTATAAGAAAATCTGAAAGCGTAATTCCTCGCAATTGTTTTTCAGTAACATTGCTATGAATAATTTTAATTTTAATGCCTATAATCTTCAAACAATACGACATAAAATATTCCATTTAACTTTAAATCATCATATAATATATTTTAAACTGTATAACTAATTTAAACGATGGTTACAATTTCCCAACAAGCATATTATTGAGGTGATTACCGATTACATTGCATAAGTTGTTTTGCTGTTGACAGCATATATATATATATATATATATATATATATATTCTACGACCTGAACTGGTACTTTGTCATAAAACCATAAAACCATATCTGTTAATGATGTGTAGGAAACAACTCAATGATAACGCACCGCCAGTTTTTGATTGAGCTGAAGCTGTTGGTGTTTGAATATTACAAAATGTATGAAATATTATAAATAGTCAAATTCGGTTGATGTTTATTTGTTGATAGCCAAAATATAAATTTATTTCAAATTATTGTTTCAAATTTAGCGACGTGATTATGTGCATACATAAGGTTTCCACACCCATTTTTTATATTATTGGGATAGAAATTTATATTATGGGGGTATCGAGTGATTTGACCAAACAAGCTAACATGTTATCACGTTGCAACTGTAGCAACAGCGTATTTTGAATTTTTATTCGGATATTCTGCTGTGTAACTTTTGCGAATGTACCTATTTTCAGCAAAGTTATGTTTTACTACAATTAGTTTTAAATACGATTTCACGTTGAATTCTGTTTGACAGCTTTTATCGAATAGTGACTTGCATAATATGGATATGTAACAGAACGAAAGGCCCAATTTTCATTTTTTTCCTATGCATATGCTTTTGTTGTGTGCATGCGAATAAACAAATAAATAATAATGTCATGATTTAGGTTTTATTTGAAAAAAGCGTTTATATGGACTATGCTAAATTTAGCTTCCTGCAAGGCAATCGAAAATTGTTCGCTTCCATCTGAACTATAAGAGAGATTTATAATAATAATAATATATATTCTTGGACATCCAAGGCATGCGATACCTGATCAGTTTATCAAAATTTGAACAGCAGGAGAAAATAGTAAAATGCAAGTGACCGAAGTGAGCGGGATTTTTAAACATTTTTTTCCGTTCAATAAGGGAAATGAATATACAGTTGTTGTTGTTGTTGGCCTCCGTCGGTCGATGACGACCATGGATGTACATCACATCGCATGAATTTCATGTTTTGCAACTTTTTGAATGACTAAACAGTCCGATTCGGGAGGAACAATCTCTCCCGCAGCACGTGCAACGAACTCTGTTGTATTGAATCAGTTTCACGCCGGCAGCGCGATCTGCGTTCAGCAGCCAGGAGCTGTATTTGCTTCTCCCCGGCTTGCAGTCGACGCCTTACACAATGCCTCCAAAGTGAACGGTCAAGAGCCAGAATATACAGTAAGTAAGAAAAAATTTTCAATGTCTAATAGAAATAAAATGTGATTCAAATTATGTCAAGATTTACGAATGGCAATGATGCAAGAAACAATTGGAGAACAGAAATGGAAGGTAATTATGGAAAAACTGGTGCGAATTTTAATGAAGTTGTCATAAAAAAATTGATAAATAAATTATATATGCATAAATTCATGTTTTTACGGAAAGGTTGGTTGAGAAGATTGAAAAGGAAAGATAAATTCATCGAAATAAGAACATCTAAGAAACTGTGGGGGATGAGAAAGGGTGTGGCTAATAGCAGGGTTATGCAGTAGGGTGCTGTGCTCCTCATTCTCTTGAAGTAATGGCGACGAATCTAATCAAAATGTGTTCACCAGCCGGATTTTCGTTATCTATATATGTCACTTGTTAAGCGTTGTGGTTAAATTTCGCACGTTATTTTGCAATAGTTTTAAAAATATTTATGCAGTGTTCCATTTTTATATACAGCACGTTCTACTTGAAACATAATTCGGATTGCGAAAAACACAGCGCTCACGATTCAGATTAAATACTCTCGATTTCACATAATTTTTGTTCAATGCATTTGCTTTTGATTCTTTGTTTCATGAACAGTTCTACAAAGTTCGATTGCTGCTCATGTGTTATCGATGAACAATTAATATATCAGCTATTCTAGATATTATATTTTTTCTACAAAACTACCGTCTCCCTGAAAACGTTTATCGATTAGTGAGTTGCACAAAATCGTTATGTAAGTGACTGAAAGGCGCAATATTCAATTTCTTTCTATACGTACACTTTTTTGTTTGCATACGAATAAACAAATAAATAATAAAGTCATGATTTAAGTTTCATTTGAAAAACGGCGTTTATATTGGTATTGCCAAATTTACCTTCCTGCAATGAACTCGGAGCTTGCTCATTTTTATCCTATATATTCCTGAGATTTTCTATTTTTTTCAATATTAAATTTATTTATATAGGTATACTTCTGTTGTGTGCATAAGTATAATCGTATAATAAAAAATAATAATAATAAATATTATGGAAATATACCTGCCAAAAAGTCGCAATATTCACTTTATTTCTATACGCATATTAATTTTGTATGAATACGAATAAACAAATAAATAATATAGTTTCGTTTGGAAAAAAGCGTTTTTATGTACGTTGAAAATTAACCTTCCTGCTATGCACTCGTATTGTTTTTGGTTGCACCTAAAATATTCCAGATATTTTCTATATTTGTCACTTGTAAAGCGTCGCGGTTAAATAACGCACGTTAATTTGCAATGCTGTTACATATATTTCTGCAGCGCTCCATTTTGAGGCATATCCCGCTCAACGAGAATAAAACTGGGAAATGCGCAAAATACAGCGATCAGGATTCAGATTAAATTCTCTCGTTTTTGTTTGTAGCAAGCGCTTTTGATTTTTAAATATATGCACAGTTTTACATATTTCCACCACAGTTCCTGTAAAAACGATGAAAACTTCTTATATCACATATTTTCTGAAACAAATCTGTTCTGCATCGAATATCATCTGAAAAATGTTCTCATGAGAAGAATCAAAAGCTATATCATCTAGAATGAATCTTGACACGCATTACTAGTTTTCATATTCACACTAAATATTGCACCAAGTTTAAATGATGTTAACATTTCTTGCACGGTTATTAGTTATGTATAGAATTTTAAATGAAAAACGCGGGCGTCAAATGAAACAATGTCCGCTTACGTGATGTTTTCGGATCATTTTCAAGTCTCAAGTATCCGAACGCTATAAAAAGATCCATTTAAAATCTCCGAAGAAATGGATTCAAAAGAGAATACTGTTATATTGTTCTACAAAATTACCGTCTTCCTGTGGACGTAAATCTAAAAATAAAGTGGAAAATGCCGGTTTTAATTAATTTAACTTTAAACTGTGTTAACCATTTTTTATCGATTATCGAGTTGCATAATAGGGATATCTACAGTCAAAGAGGCGCAATATTCACATTATTTCAATTCGCATATTAATTTTTTATGCAAACGAATAACTAAATAAATATTAATGTTTCATTTGAAAAAGAGCTTTTGTATGTACGCTGGTAATTAACCTTCCTGCAATGTACCCGCATGCACCTCAAATATTCCAGAGAATTTTTATGTTTATCACTTTGTCAAAAGGACATCATTTAATACCTTGTAAATTCCTCAATGTTACTGAGATGTACTTACAATTACCTGTCGCTGCAATACGAATCGACTGTCATGTTGATCATGTTTCCTTGAAAATTAACGAAAGCTATATCTTTTAGATTGATCCTTGATACAGTTTTCTAGTTTTCATATTTACACTATATAAATCACCAAGTTTGAATAGTGTTAACATTGTTTGCAGGTTTATCTGTTATGTATAAAATTTGAAATGAAAAACTAGGTTCAGCTCTTCATTTCATGGTAGAATTAAACAATGTCTGCAGAATAATTTGACAAGAAAGAAGCATTTTGAAAACGTCATGTAAAAAAATATTTATAATGTGCTTTTTAATGTGTCTTCTGCGTGATGCTTTTAATTGGATTTACCCTAAAGTCCTCGAAGAGTTTCATTTAGGAGGAACAAAAATATTATTTGCTTATTTTATTATAAATTAGACATATATAGAAAAGTGCAAAATAAGGATGATTGGTGTTTAATTCTTTTACCCAGTTATCAACATTCATGTGAAGTTCATGTTTTGATGTGGAATGACAGGGTGAGCGCATAACTCGTGAAACATAAATATGAAACATCTTCGAGACCAGACGAGATAATTCGAATGCTGCTGGAAACCTGTCACTCGTTATTCTCTGAACATTTTCAGTTATATTTTTAAACATGCTCGAAGCGTGAATGGAACCGAACGACTTGGCGCTAAGAGAGATAACACAGTTTTATAAAGGGGTTGCAGTTCAGCTAATAAGCGTTCAAGGCCGGTGATCTGCTCTCTACGGCATAAAAATGTTTGGGCAAATAATAACTGCTAAAATTGTGATATATATAGAACCGAATGGATTTCTGTCAATTGCATGAAGTAGATTTCACTGAATTCGTTTTTTTTCTAACAAAATTGAATTAGCGATTAGAGGTTTGATATAGATGCATCGGGCATTTGTCATTCATGTTTCCTCTACACTCCTGAAGCATCCCGATTGAACAAGATTCAGAAACATTTTTTGGCGTGTTAGCCGCCTTACGCTAATTTTGAACATGGATGAGAAGCATGGTATAGTTGGGGAGAAATATGAATATATACGTGATTACTTCAGTAACAGACACATCGGAGTTCGTGTCGATGGCCCACTATTGAGGCGAACCGACCAGTTTAGCGTTGTTTCCCAAGGACTGGAGCTTGTACCAATAACGTTACTAATGAAAATTAATGATTTGTCAATACCGAATGAAATTAAGTCGGATATGTCTGCTGATGGTTAAATTATATGAATACGCATGAACAATGACGAGGACATTTTCTGCTACCAAACACCATAATTGCATTATAACACTAAACATCAGAACCTGAGCTGCCTTTGAAACCGCATAAATTTAAAACACGCTGATCGACAGCGGTCCTGGTTTTGCTTACCAATACCATCTCCGAGACCGAATTATCGAGTGCACAACCAAAGCAAATTCATAGAGTTTACGATTAGTTGCGGTTTAAGAAATGGTCTTTAATGAGGAGTCGTGTGGCAAAACTGATTGTTATGTCAGGAGGATATTTTGTAGATGTTAAACAGGTTTTTCATATCTTGATGAACACTTTTATATACCATGTTCGAGACAATGCTGTCGAACGCTAAATACAATGGTTCCAGAAATATATCATAATTATGGATTAGCTTATATTACATTGCTTCTATGCTTGTACATGGTTTTTCAAATAAGCCATATGTCTAGCAACTCAGATGACTGGACCTCAGGTCGCTTTCACCCGTTGGATTATTTCTTTCACATTTGAACGTCTAGCATGTTTGAAATAACACACGCAAACTGTACTTCAGCTGAAAATGTTACTCGCTGCGTGCGAGTTCCCACTGAAATTTTCGATTTGCTGATTTGGTAAGCTCGAGCAATATTAATAAACTATCCCGATGATGGGGTTCACTCATTATTTCGACCTCTATTTCGACTCTATTTTTCTTGTAATAGTAATTGTTTTTTTTCAAACCTAAATCTCAAATCTTGCATCTAGAAGATGTCACAATAATTGCTTCAATAAAATAGATGTAACATGTATACCGAGCAAGTTGTATTAGGGTTTAGTTGCGTAATATTTAGCGGAATGTTAAAGTTTATTGAACATTTATTTGTATTTGGTTTTCGTTAGATTCATGCTGCAATCTCAACCATCGAAGTATGGTCAGATGATTTTATGATCGTGTTCATCATCAGATATTGAGTTCAATATGATGATTGTATTCTACCGAGCGTTTGGAAACAGGGGGCATAATATCATAGTATTAGGTTCCAATATTCGATAAAAAGTTGATGGTTTAATTTTTATATTTTTTGTCATAATCTGCCAACATGAATTTGACGATTTCGCTTGTGTACCTGATTGCAATCATTTGAAAATATTCACAATCGGGAATTCAGTTATCGTTTAATAGACACCAATATCAAAATAGTATAATATACCCAAAACAGGACATAATTTAATAACTTGTAACATCCTGAATGTCACTTTGATATACCTATAACTACCCGTCGCTAAATTATGCTTCGAAGATTATCTAACAAATGTTTTTTTGAGAAAAATCGAAAGCTTCGTGTTCTATATGAGTCATTGACAAACATTACTAGTTTTCTTATTTACACTTTATTTCTCACCAAGTTTAAATAGTGTTAGCATTTATTGCACATTTATTAGTCATGTATAAAATTTTAAATGAAAAACCTAGGTTAACCTATTTATTTTTGAGTAGAATTAAACAATGTCTGCTTACGTGGTGTGACTTTATCATCAGTAGGACGCGTGTATTCGTCCCCTGAAAAAACAATTCTATTTTGGAATCCCCGAAAAAAATGGATTCAAAAGAAAATACTGTTATTTATTCTGAAAACGTACCGCCCTGCGTAAAAACGGAACCTACAAACAAAGTTCAACATGGTGGTTTTATGATTTAACGTCGGACTGTGTGAACTAGATTTTATCGAGTAGCGAATTGCATAATATTGTAACCAAACTTTCATGTTTATTTGTATAAGCATATTATTGTTGTGAGCATAAGTATAACCAAATAAAGATTAGTATCATTATTCATGCTCCATTTGAAAACAGCGTTTATATGTACGTTGCTAAATTTAGCTTTCTGCAATGAACTCGTGAATTGTTAGCTTGCATCTGAAATATTACAGTGATTTTCTATATTTGTCACTTATAAAGCGTTTCGGTTAAGTATCACACGTTAATATGCAATGTTGTTACAAAGATTTCTGCAGTGTTCCATTTTGAGGCACATAACGCTCTCACTCACACACTCACTCAGTCCTCTTCATGCCGTTGGCCACATGAGGCGAAGAAAACTTCACGCCAGTGCCGCTGCTTCCGTTGCCGTCTGCACCGTGAATCCTTGTGCATGTAGTTCGCGTTTCAACGTTCTGCGACAAGTTTCCTTGGGCTGTCCCATTTTTCGTTTACCTTGCGGACGCCAGTGAATGGCTACCTTCATATGCGAACTGTGCTCCATCCTGCAGACATGACCGAACCATCTCCACCGTCGTCTTTTGACTACGGTGTATACCACCTCCAGACCACATTTTCTTAGGAGCTGTTCATTCGAAATAGTGTGTAGCCGAAAATTCGTCGGATCCTTCTCAAGCACTTAGTTTGAAACACGTTCATTCTGCGCTCAATGGCAGCGGTCATCTTCCAGCATTATGGTGCATACAGCAACACACTCAGAACGTTGATCTTGAAGAGTCTGATCTTCGTGTTAATGTTGAGAGCGGAGGATTTCCAAATGGGGCTAGCAACTCTATCCCGTAAGAGCTATATTGCTACGGGAACATAACGCTTTACGTAAATAGAACTTGGAAAATCGCAAAATGCAGCGTTTACGATTTAGATAAAATGTTCTCGGTTTCACATCGTTTTTGTTTTTAACACTAGCTTTTGATTTTCCAATCAACGCACATTTTCTCTCATCTTTCGACCACAGTTTATGTGTTTACAATGAATCCTTCATATATCAGATATTCTCTAAAAAGCATCTGTTCATTAATAAATAATTCTATATAAATATTCAGTTGATTCTTGTGTCTCACACATTCATTCATTATTTCTGTCACCAATACAAAATAGTTTTTGATTCAGGGTTGCATTTAATTTTGTTCCGCTCAACTCCTAGAAGATTTATCGACGATTAAACTTCGAAAATGTAATTTCATTGGAAAATAAATTGATACGGATTCAGCATATTAAAAACGCCACGTGCAAAATATTTATAATGTTTTTTTAATGTGTCTTCATCGCGATGCTTCTAATATATATATATATATAGATATATATATATATATATATATATATAATAATATATCTATATATATATATATATACTATATATATATCAACATCTTTTCACATGTTTCAACGTGACCTAATATTTTGTTACCAATCATGATTGTTATGAAGTTTGAATAATTTGTCATATATATAAAACTATGAACACATATTTGTTAGTGATAGATAGGACGAATATTATTCATAACCCACCGCTAGATGATGCTCGATTTCCACCTGTTGTTTTGTTAATATTGTAAAATAATGATATGTTTTATTAAGTCAAATTCGGTTGATGTTTATGTTTTTGTTGGCTGATATATAAAGTTGTGTAAATTTAATTTAAAACTTAGCCGTGCGATAACGTTTATAAATAAGGAAACTGAACATATTATCTTTTGTTGTTTTTGGGACAATAATTTATTTTAAGTCGAATTCAAATGTTCCAGCATATTCAAGAACAGAATGTTTTAGAATTTAATGTTCGTATCCTAAGCGAAACTTTGAAAGCTTAATATCTAACGAAATTATGTTTCACTGCAATTGGAATCAGTAATGTTGATTTTAATGCAAATTCAAGATATATTGTTGAACTGAAATTATCAGGATTTTAATTTCGTCTCCAATAGAAAAATTCGAAAGCTTAATTTCTAGCAAAGTTATGTTTTATGTAAATTGGATTGAATAATGTAGATTTTAATGCATAGGAAGATATCATGTTTTTTCAAACTTTTTGCATCGATATCAATATATTTCATATCTCTTTGGCAAACGACATTATACCGCCAGTGCGATCTGTCAAATTGACTGCTTGCTTGACGTAAAAATATTGTTTGAAAGGCGCAGCATCCAATTATGAATGCACGGTGTTTTCAAAAAAATTATATATTTATTTATTATAGGCTTGAAAACGATCGTTTTAAAATGTTTTATATTGCAGTGTGATATTCAATATCAGAAAAAAAGTTATCCAAGATTTCCAGTTGCCTCTGTTTTGTCGGATTCACCACAATTAGAAGATATTATGTTGACTCTGCAACAAGAGAAGTTATAAAATTCCTGGGGTTCATGCCTTCATGATTTCGACTGCATTTGCTGAATCATGTTAACACATTGGTAATCTATGAATAGAGATTTATGCCCAAGATTTCACTTCCAAAAGTAAGCCACAATATTGGCGTCAGGAATATAGATGCAACATGTGTAATTAGCAAGTTGTATTGGGGTTTAGATGAGTCATATTTAGCGAAATGTGTAAGGTAATTGAACAATGCTTGATTGTCAGATATCCTCAAATTTATGCGTTAATTTCAATCATGAATTCATGTTTAGTTGATTTTATGATCGTGTTCATCATCAGATATTGAGTTCAATATGATGATTGCATGTTACCCAGCGTTTGAATACAGGGGGCATAATATGATAGTATGAAGTTCCAATATTCGATTAAAAATTGGTGGTTCAACTTTTATATTTTTTGTCATAATCTGCAACATCAATTTGACGATTTTGCTTGTGTACCTGATTGCAATCATTTGAAAATATTGACAATCGGAAATTCAGTTATCGTTTAAAGGACACCAATATCAAAATAGTATAATATACCCAAAACAGGACATAATTTAATAACTTGTAACATCCTGAATGTCACTTTGATGTACCTATAACTACCCGTCGCTAAATTATGCTTCGAAGTTTATGTAAAAAATGTTTTTTTGAGAAAAAATCGAAAGCTTCGTGTTCTATATGAGTCATTGACAAACATTACTAGTTTTCTTATTTACACTTTATTTCTCACCAAGTTTAAATAGTGTTAGCATTTATTGCACATTTATTAGTTATGTATAAAATTTTAAATGAAAAACCTAGGTTAACCTCTTTATTTTTGAGTAGAATTAAACAATGTCTGCTTACGTGGTGTGACTTTATCATCAGTAGGACGCGTGTATTCGTCCCCTGAAAAAACAATTCTATTTTGGAATCCCCGAAAAAAATGGATTCAAAAGAAAATACTGTTATTTATTCTGAAAACGTACCGCCCTGCGTAAAAACGGAACCTACAAACAAAGTTCAACATGGTGGTTTTATGATTTAACGTCGGACTGTGTGAACTAGATTTTATCGAGTAGCGAATTGCATAATATTGTAACCAAACTTTCATGTTTATTTGTATAAGCATATTATTGTTGTGAGCATAAGTATAACCAAATAAAGATTAGTATCATTATTCATGCTCCATTTGAAAACAGCGTTTATATGTACGTTGCTAAATTTAGCTTTCTGCAATGAACTCGTGAATTGTTAGCTTGCATCTGAAATATTACAGTGATTTGCTATATTTGTCACTTATAAAGCGTTTCGGTTAAGTATCACACGTTAATATGCAATGTTGTTACAAAGATTTCTGCAGTGTTCCATTTTGAGGCACATAACGCTCTCACTCACACACTCACTCAGTCCTCTCCATGACGGGTGGCACATGAGGCGAAGAAAACTTTACGCCAGTGCCGCTGCTTCCGTTGCCGTCTGCACCGTGAATCCTTGTGCATTTAGTTCGCGTTTCAACATTCTGCGACAAGTTTCCTTGGGCTGTCCCATTTTTCGTTTACCTTTCGGACGCCAGTGAATGGCTACCTTGGTATGCGAACTGTGATCCATCCTGCACACATGACCGAACCATCTCCACCGTCGTCTTTTGACTACGGTGTATACCACCTCCAGACCACATTTTCTTAGGAGCTGTTCATTCGAAATAGTGTGTAGCCAAAAATCCGTCGGATCCTTCTCAAGCACTTAGTTTGAAATACGGTCATTCTGCGCTTAATGGCAGCGGTCGTCTTCCAGCATTATGGTGCATACAGCAACACACTCAGAACGTTGATCTTGAAGAGTCTGATCTTCGTGTTAATGTTGAGAGCGGAGGATTTCCAAATGGGGCTAGCAACTCTATCCCGTAAGAGCTATATTGCTACGGGAACATAACGCTTTACGTAAATAGAACTTGGAAAATCGCAAAATGCAGCGTTTACGATTTAGATAAAATGTTCTCGGTTTCACATCGTTTTTGTTTTTAACACTAGCTTTTGATTTTCCAATCAACGCACATTTTCTCTCATCTTTCGACCACAGTTTATGTGTTTACAATGAATCCTTCATATATCAGATATTCTCTAAAAAGCATCTGTTCATTAATAAATAATTCTATATAAATATTCAGTTGATTCTTGTGTCTCACACATTCATTCATTATTTCTGTCACCAATACAAAATAGTTTTTGATTCAGGGTTGCATTTAATTTTGTTCCGCTCAACTCCTAGAAGATTTATCGACGATTAAACTTCGAAAATGTAATTTCATTGGAAAATAAATTGATACGGATTCAGCATATTAAAAACGCCACGTGCAAAATATTTATAATGTTTTTTTAATGTGTCTTCATCGCGATGCTTCTAATATTAAGATATATATATTATATATCTATATATAGATATATATATATATATAAAACATGTTTCAACGTGACCTAATATTTTGTTACCATCTGATTGTTTTATGAAGTTGAAAATTTGTCCTATATATAAATATTTGAACACTATTGTTCGTGATAGATAGGAGAATATATTCATAACCCCACCGCTAGATGATGCTCGATTTCACTGTTGTTTTGTATATTTGTAAAAAATGCTATGTTTTATTAAGTCAATTCGGTTGTGTTTTGTTTTTGTTGGCTGATAAACAAAGTTATGTATATTTGATTGTAAACGTTATCGGTGCCATCACGTGTATAAATAATGAAACTGAACATATTTTCTTTTGTTTTTTTTTGAGATAATAATTTATTTCAAGTCGAATTCAAATGTTACAGCATATTCAAGAACAGAATTGTTTAGAATTTAATGTTCGTATCCTAAGCGAAACTTTGAAAGCTTAATATCTAACGAAATTATGTTTCACTGCAATTGGAATCAGTAATGTTGATTTTAATGCATAGGAAGATATCATGTTTTTTCAAACTTTTTGCATCGATATCAATATATTTCATATCTCTTTGGCAAACGACATTATACCGCCAGTGCGATCTGTCAAATTGACTGCTTGCTTGACGTAAAAATATTGTTTGAAAGGCGCAGCATCCAATTATGAATGCACGGTGTTTTCAAAAAAATTATATATTTATTTATTATAGGCTTGAAAACGATCGTTTTAAAATGTTTTATATTGCAGTGTGATATTCAATATCAGAAAAAAAGTTATCCAAGATTTCCAGTTGCCTCTGTTTTGTCGGATTCACCACAATTAGAAGATATTATGTTGACTCTGCAACAAGAGAAGTTATAAAATTCCTGGGGTTCATGCCTTCATGATTTTGACTGCATTTGCTGAATCATGTTAACACATTGGTAATCTATGAATAGAGATTTATGCCCAAGATTTCACTTCCAAAAGTAAGCCACAATATTGGCGTCAGGAATATAGATGCAACATGTGTAATTAGCAAGTTGTATTGGGGTTTAGATGAGTCATATTTAGCGAAATGTGTAAGGTAATTGAACAATGCTTGATTGTCAGATATCCTCAAATTTATGCGTTAATTTCAATCATGAATTCATGTTTAGTTGATTTTATGATCGTGTTCATCATCAGATATTGAGTTCAATATGATTATTGTATTTTAACGAGCGTTTGAAAACAGGGTGCATAATATGATAGTATTAAGTTCCAATATTCGATTGAAAGTTGGTGGTTTAACTTTTATATTTTTTGTCATAATCTGCAACATCAATTTGACGATTTTGCTTGTTTACCTGATTGCAATCATTTACAAATATTAACAATCGGAAATTCAGTTATCGTTTAATGGACACCAATATCAAAATAGTATAATATACCTAAAACAGGACATAATTTAAAAAAAATGTAACATCCTGAATGTCACTTTGATGTACCTATAATTAACCATCGCTAAATTATGCCTCGAAGATTATCTAAAAAATGTTTTTTCAAGAAACATCGAAAGGTTCGTGTTCTATATGATTCCTTGACAAACAATACTAGTTTTCTTATTTACACTTTATTTCTCACCAAGTTTAAATAGTGTTAGCATTTATTGCACATTTATTAGTCATGTATAAAATTTTAAATGAAAAACCTAGGTTAACCTATTTATCTTTGAGTAGAATTAAACAATGTCTGCTTAAGTGGTGTGACTTTATCATCAGTAGGATTCGTGTATTCGTCCCCTGAAAAAACAATTCTATTTTGGAATCCCGGAAAAAAAGGGATTCAAAGAAAACAGTGTTATTTATTCTAAAAACGTACCGCCATGCGTAAAAACTGAGTCTACAAACAAAGTGCAAAATGGTGCTTTTATGATTAAACGCTAGACTGTGTTATCTATCTTTTATCGAGTAGCGAATTGCATAATATTGTAATCGAACTTTAATATTTTTTTCTTTTAAGCAGAATATTATTGTGAGCATACGTTTAACCGAATAAAGGATAATATCATGATTCATGCTTCATTTAAAAACAGCGTTTATATATGCGTTGCTTAATTAAGCTTCCTGCAATGCACTCGTAAATTGTTAGCTTTTATCTGAAATATTACCGAGATATTCTATATTAGTCACTTGTAAATCGTTGCGGTTTATTTGCATTGTTGTTACAAGCATTTCTGCCGTGTTCCCTTTCGAGCCACATAACGCTCCACGTGAATAAAACTTGGAAATGTGCAAAATGCAGCGCTCACGATTTAGATAAAATGTTTTCGGTTTCACATCGTTTTTTTCCTAGCAATCGCTTTCGATTTTTTTCAATCTATGCTTATTGTTTCTCATATTTCGACTAAACTTCATTTGTTTTAATGAATCCTTCATACATCAGATTCTCTAAAAGAGATCTGTTCATTAGTAATTAATTCAACATAGATATTTAGTCAATTCTTTTGTCTCACTCTTTCATCCATTATTTCTATCACCAATACAGAATAGTTTATAATTCTGGGTTGCTTTTGATTTTGTTAAGCTCGATTCTTATAAGGTTCATCAACAATTAAACTTCGAATATGTAATTTCATTGCGAAATAAATTTACACGAAATCAGCGTATTGGAAACGCAACGTGAAAAATAATTATAATATGTATTTTAATGTCTTCTTCGCGTTGCTTATAATTGGATTTATATATATATATATATATATATAATATATATATTCTATATATATATATATATATATATATATATGTTATATATATATGGGTGTGTGTGTGTGGTGTTGTGTGTGTGTTGTGCTACAAAATCATGATTGCTATGAAGTTTGAATTATTTGTCATATATACAAAACTATGTACACATAATTGTTAGTGATAAATGGGACAAATAATATTCATAACCCACCGGTAGATGATGCTCGATGTCTACCTGTTGGTGAGTGAATATTTTAAAATAATGGAATGTTATATTAAGTCAAATTCGGTTGATGTTTATGTTTTTGTTGTCTGATAAATAAAGTTGTGTAAATTTAATTGAGAACTCAGCGGTGCGATCACGTGTATAATTAAGATAACTAGCATATTATCTTTTGGTGTTGTAAGGATAATAATTTATGTCAAGTCGTGTCAAATGTTCGAGCATATTCAAGAACAGAAATCTATTAGGATATAATGTTCGTATCCTACGCAAAACTTTGAAAGCTTAATATCTAAAAAAGTTATGTTTCGCTGCAATTGGAATCGGTAATGTTGATTTATTGCAAATTCAAGATATATTGTTGAACTGAAATTATCAGAATTTTAAGTTCGTCTCCAATAGAAAAATTTGAAAGCTTCATTTCTAGCGAAGTTATGTTTCACGAAAATTAAATTGAATAATGTAGATTTTAATGCCTATGACAAGATCATGTTTTTTCCAACTTTTTGAATCAATATCAATATATTTCATATCTTATCTTATCTCATCTTATTTTAATCAATATTTTAATCATTTTAATTTTTGCGAATGTTGCTAAGTGATGTTCAATAAAATATTTGTTTATTCTTGAAAATCTATTCATTAATTTAACTAACTACACAACGCAAATTCAAGGTATATCGTTGAAGAGAATATTATTAGGATTTTAAATTTGTATCCAATATAAAACTTCGAAAACCCTATTTAAAGCAAAGTTATGATTCACTAAAATTGGAATGAATAATGTATATTGTAAAACATGAAATTTCAAAATAATACAATATAAAATATTCCTTTCAACTTCAAATCATCGCATAATATATTTTTCAGATTATAAATCTAATTTAAACGATGGTAACGAATTATCCGTAAAACGCAAATTATGAGAATCGTATAGGAAATCATTTACGATTATTGGTATTCTGGATTACATAGCCTAAGATATAAACATTTTTTTATCGTGAACTGGTATGTTGTTACAAATCAAGATTTTATGAAAGTTGGAATAATTTGTCATATTTATAAAATTATGTTAACACATTTGTTAGTTTTAGGTAGGAAAAATATGGATGATAACCCACCCGGAGCCGGAGCTGTTAGATTTTGAAAATTGTAAAATAGTAAAATAATAATGTCAAATATCAAATTCAGTTGACCTTTATGTATTTCTTGGCTCATAAACAAAATTATGTAAATTTAATTCAAAAGTTAGCGGTGCGATTTTGTGCATAAATAAGGAATCTCAACAATTTATTTGTTGTCTCTGGGATAACAATTTATTTTAATCGGTTTCAAATGTTTCAGCATATTCAAGAACAGAAATTTATCAGGATTTAATTTTCGTATCCCACGCGAAACTTCGAAAGCTTAATTTATAGTAAAGTAATGTTCCACTAAAATTGGAATGTGTAATGTTTATTTTAACCCCTAGAATTTTAAAAATCATACGATAGAAAATATTCAATTAAACTTCAAATCATCATATAATATATTTTTAAAACATAAATATATTTTAGCAATGTTAACGACTGCAACGAATTTTGAGTGCGATTAAATAGAACAGCTTTTGAGTAACGTTTCATTTCTGGCACTGTAGCTTCGTCAGACCAAGGGTGATACTCATTACAGGGGACATGATTAGGTAGTAGTCAACATCCCACCCCTTAATTGACCTCAAAGTGAACTTATTTGAGGGCAAAATGATAAATGAAATAAATAACTATAAAATGCTCTTCACTAGGTACGTATGTAGCGTTAGGTAGATGTTGAGAATCTGCTTGCGGTACATATTGTATCACAAGTGTCATCTCTAAATCTTAGATTCAAACTTCCACCTGAAAATAAATCTTGAAAGTAATTATCTGAGACCTAATGTCGACGGTATCGGATCGCTGGTGCACGATGTAGCGAGACATTTGTGTTATTCGTTAGAACATTTATTCGGCAAACAGCCTCGTTCATCAAGAACACACATGTCATAGCAGCATGCTCAAAGTCCTTAAGAATTCATGACGATGAAATAATTGTTAACTTGTATTTGAGTGCCTTTTTCACCTACGGCCATACAAAAAGATTTTCCAGCAAATTATCAACGGTGTATAGGTCGGCCTAAGCATGAACACCTCGTATTTATCGAGCAATTATGTAGACAAGAAGAAGGGATGCAATGGGTTCTATGATAACTTCAGTACTTGCGAACATGTTTGTGGAGCTTTTTGAGAACAGACCCCCTAAGATCAAACGCTTTTTTTCAAAATTACGATGGCGCTATTTTCATGGCACATTTGGAGTAAGGAATCTAAACGCATTTGTATAGTTGTTAGGATATAGATTCATTTAATGGCTGTTTTAAATGTTTCACGGAACCTTTCCGATAAATACTCGTTGCGAGACATTTAAATTTTAAAAGTTCGATTTAACAGGTTAACATGTTATTAATTTGCAACCATAGAAACAGAGTATTTTGAATTTCTAATAGGATATTCTATAATGTGATTTTTGCGAATGTCTCTTAGTGACATTAAATGAATATCTCTTTATTTTGAAAAAAATTATGTTCATTACATTTACAGACTGCACAACGCAAATGCAAGAGGCGTTTTTGAACAGAACATTATCAGTTTTAAGTTTTTATCCTATTGTAAAATTCGAAAGCTAATATTCGAGCGATGTTATGCTTCAATAATGTTGGAATGAACAGGCTACATTCTAAAGCTTAAAATTGCAAAATAATACAAAATAAATCATTCCTTACAACTTCAAAGCATCATTCAATATATTTTCAAATTATAAATCTATTTTAAACGATGGTATCGAGTTTTCGAAAAAACGCAAATTATGAGAAGCGTAAAGGAAATCATTCTCTATAACGAGGATGGTGAATTACATTACCAAAGATGTGCATATATATACATCTAGAGCTTTTTTCAACGTAAAATGGTATTTTGTTGCAAATCAAGATTGTTTTGAAGTTAAAATGATTAGTCATATAGATGTAATAGAGATATAGTTATATATATATATATATAGATATATTAATATATATATATATATCTAGTATGATATATAGATAGATATATATCATAATACATATATAACATATATATATCATCACTTAATACACCCAAAACAGGACAATTCAATAACTTGTAACATCCTGAATGTCTCGGAGATGTACTTATAACTACCCGTCGCTAAATTATGCCTCGAAGATTATCTAAAAAATCTTTTTCAGAAAAAATCGAAAGCTTTATGTTCTATATGAGTCCTTTACAAACATTACTAGTTTTCATATTTACACTTTATTTCTCACCAAGATTGAATAGTGTTATCATTTATTACACATTTATTAGTCATGTATAAAATTTTAAATGAAAAACCTGGGTTAAACACTTCATTTGCGAGTATAATTAAACAATGTCTGCTTATATATAGTAGGTTTCGTGTATTTGTTCTCTGAAAAGAAACATCCGTTTTGGAATCCTCAAAGAAATGGAATCAGAAAAAATACTGTTATTTTTTCTACAAACTTACCGTCAAATGTAAAAACTGAACCTACATACAAAGTGCAAAATGTTGGTTTCAGTATTCAACGTTAGACATTAGTAACTAGCTTTTATTGAGTAGCACATTGCATAATATTGGAACGTGACTTCTGAATTTATAGGTATAAGCCTATTATTGTTATGAGCATAAGCATAACCGAATAAAGGATAATATCATGATTCATGCTTCATTTAAAAACAGCGTTTATATATGCGTTGCTTAATTAAGCTTCCTGCAATGCACTCGTAAATTGTTAGCTTTTATCTGAAATATTACCGAGATATTCTATATTAGTCACTTGTAAATCGTTGCGGTTTATTTGCATTGCTGTTACAAGCATTTCTGCCGTGTTCCCTTTCGAGCCACATAACGCTCCACGTGAATAAAACTTGGAAATGTGCAAAATGCAGCGCTCACGATTTAGATGAAATGTTCTCGGTTTCACATCGTTTTTGTTTCTAGCAATCGCTTTTGATTTTTCAATATGCGGAAAATGATTTCTTATATTTAGACCACAGTTCGTGTTTACAATGAATCCTTCATACATGAGAAATCCTCTAAAAGAGATCTGTTGATTAATAAATAATTCAGAATAGATATTTAGTTGATGCTTGTGCCTCACACATTCATTTATTATTTATGTTTCAATTCTGTGTTGCATTAATAGATATATATATATATATATATATATATATTATATATATATATATATTTCTCTATATATATATATAATATTATATTATAGATGACCAAAGTAATGTGTTTCTCACATCCCCATCCCTTACACACCATTACCGGTTTCAGGCTGTTTGCCATCGTCAGCTGGAGACAGTAAGATGAGTTTCAGTGAGCTTTGAAACAGTGGATAAAAGGTAAACAAGGTTATACTTGTATGATAACTGTTACATAGGGTTCGTACAACGAACCACGATGTTCAGACACGGAATCCAGTGAATTCTATATATATATATAATATATATATTAATATATATATATATATATAATAATATATGATATATATATATAGAATTTCGACGTATATGGTATTTTGTTACAAATGATGATGTTATGAAGTTGCAATAATTCGTAATATATAAAAAACTATGAAAACTCTTTTTTTAGTGATAGCTTGGAAAAATATCAATGATGACCCACGTTTGGGAAATTTCGGAGTTGGAACTGTTGGTGTGTGAATATTGTAAATTGATAAAATGTTATAATAATTCAAATTAGGTTGATGTTCACGTTATTGTTGGATGATACATAAAACGTTTGTAAATTTAGATTTAAATTTTACCGAAGTGATTATGTGCATAAATAAACCATCTTAACGAATAATTATTATTTTTGGGATAATAATATTTTTATATCGGTTTTAATTGTTTCATCAGAATGTTTCACTAAATAATCGGTGTGGAACATTCAATCTCATGTTATTTGATCTAACACGCTAACATGTTATCACGTTGCATCCGTAGCAACAGCGTATTTCAAAATTTTAATCGACTAATATATATTTTAATTTTGCGATTGTTGCTATGTGACATTCAATCAAATATTTGTTTATTCTTGAAAATTAATTTATTACTTTCACTGACTGCATAACGCAAATTCAATGTATATTGTTGAACAGAATATTATCAGGATTTTATGTCTGTATTCAATATAAAACTTTGAAAACTTTATTTAAATCGAAGTTATGATTCACAAAAATTGGAATGAATAATGGATATTTTAGAACATATAATTTCAAAATAATACAAAATAAAATATTCCTTTCAACTTCAAATCATCACATAATATATTATTTAAATTATGAATCTAATTTACGTGATGGTAACGAATTTTCCGTAAAACGCAAATTATGAGAAGCGTATAGGAAATCATTTACAATAATTGGTATTCTGGATTACATTAGCTAAGATATAAACATTATTTAACGTGAACTGGTATGTTGTTACAAATCACGATTTTTTTGATATTATAATAATTTTTTGATAGGTAGGAAAAATATGGATGATAACCCACCCACTGCTCCAGGTGGAACTGTTAGTGTGAGGAAATCGTAAAATAGTTAAATGTTATAATAAGTCAAATTCAGCTGACGTTTATGTATTTCGTGGCTTATAAAAAAAGTTATGTAAATTTAATTCAAAAGTTAGCAGTGCGATTATGTGCATAAATAAGGAATCTCAACAATTGTTTGTTATTTTTGGGATAACAATTTATTCTAATTTGGTTTCGAATGTTTCAGCATATTTAGGAACAGACATTTATCAAGATGTAATATCCGTATCCTACGCGGAACCTCGAAAGCCTTATTTCTAGTGAAGTTATGTTTTACTAAAATTGAAATGAGTAAACAAGGTGATGTTTACTTTAATGCGTGAAATGTTTGAGATCATACGATAAAAACTATTCAAATAAACTTCAAATCTTAATATAATATATTTCTAAAACATAAATCTAGTTTAAACAATGTTAACGAAAGCAACGAAATTTGTGTGCGATTGGTTAGAACAGCTTTAGAGTAACGTTTCATTTCTGGCACAGTAGATTTGTCAAACCAAGGGTGATACTCATGACAGGGGACATTATTTAGTAGTAGTCAACATCCCACACCTTATTTTACCTTATTTGACCTATGCCATGGTTGGATGCACTCATTGTAGGGCAAAATGATGAATGTAATGAATAACTGTGAAATGCTCTTCACTAGGTACGTACGTAGCGTTAACAGAGGCAGCGAATCTGCTTGTGGTACATATTGTATCACAAGTCATCTCTAAATAGTATATTTAACCCTTCACCTAACGTTGACGGTATCGGAACACTGGCACACGAATTAGCTAGACATTTGTATTATTTGTTAAAACATATATTCGGCGGCCAGCCTCGTTCATCGAAAACACATATGTCTTAGCCACACGCTCAAAGTCCGTAAGAATTCATGAAGATGAAATTATTGTTAGCATTAATTTGAGAGATTTTGTCACCAACCACCATACAAAAAGAGTGTCCAGCAAAATATCAACGGTGTATAGGTCGGCCTGAGCATGAACACCTCGTATTTAATGAGCAAATATGTAGACAAAAAGTTGGGATGGCAATGGGTTCTATGATAACTTCAGTAATTGCGAACATGTATATGGAGCTTTTTAAAAACATAGCCCTCAATATTAAAGGCTTTAGGTCAATATAACGGTGGCGCTTTGTTGAATACACATTCGGAATAAGGAATCAAAACGCATTTCCATAGTTGTTGAGATATAGATTCATTTAATGGCTGTTTCAAATGTTTCATGAAACCTTTCCGATAAATACTCATTGCTGGACACTTAAATTTTAAAACTTTGATTTAACAGGTAATATGTTATTAATTTGCAACCACAGGAACAGCGTATTTTGAATTTTTAATAGGATATTCTACAATGAGATTTTTGCGAATGTCTCTAAGTGACATTAAATCAAATATCTCTTCATTTTGAAAAATATATGTTCATTACATTTACACACTGCACAACGCACAACGCAAATATAAGAGGTATTTTTGAACAGAACATTATCAGTTTTAATATTTTATCCTATAGTAAAATTCGAAAGCTAATATTCCAGCGATGATATGTTTCAATAATGTTAGAATGAACAGGCTACATTCTAAAGCAATATAAAATAAATCATTCCTCACAACTTCAAATCATCATTTATTATATTTCTAAATTATAAATCTATTTTAAACGATGGTAACGAGTTTTCCGAAAAACGCAAATTATGAAAAGCGTAGAGGAACTCATTCTCTATAACGGGGATGGTGGATTACATTAACTAAGGTGTGCATATATATACTTATAATCATTTTTTTAACGTGAACTGATAGTTTGTTGCAATTCAAGATTGTTATGAAGTTAGAATAATTTGTCTTATCTAAATAATTATGTTAACACCTTTGATAGTGATAGGTTAGAAAAATATCAATGATAACATAGGATTGGTTAATTTTTGATTTTCACCTGTTGGTGTGTGAATATTGTAAATTAATAAAATGTTATATTAATTCAAATTAGTTTGATGTTCATGTTTTTTTTTGAATTATATATAGCGTTTTGTAAATTTAATTTTGAAATTTAGCGTTGTGATTATGTGCATAAATAAGAAATCGAAAAGAATATTCATTGTTGTTTGGATAAAAATTAATTTTATGTCGGTTTCCGAAGTCTTAGCAAGTTTAAGAACAGAAATTCATCAGGACTTCATGCTCGTATCCTTCGCGAAATGTATGAGCAGATTTTCCGATTTCATTTAGAAAATGAACAGACTTTTAATCATTTTCTGCTTTCGGTCGAGTCATACACCAAATTTCGAATCTTTCAAAATTGTCTTCAATTTCTCGAGCATTTGCAGTTATATCGAGAGGTTCCAAATTTGAATTCGCCATTAGGAATTACTAATCGCGAGGCTAAATATGATGAATTGAATTGTATTGAATTGAATAACCAACCCAAGAATAAAAGTGAGCAGAAATCACGCTCACTCGAATCACAGTATGTATTAATCAATGTAGCTTTAACAACGAGAATTTGAAATACAGATTTATTGATTAGTATTTATTATTATATAAACAATCATCACATATAATACACCCAAAACAGGACAATTCAATAACTTGTAACATCCTGAATGTCTCGGAGATGTACTTATAACTACCCGTCGCTAAATTATGCCTCGAAGATTATCTAAAAAATCTTTTTCAGAAAAAATCGAAAGCTTTATGTTCTATATGAGTCCTTTACAAACATTACTAGTTTTCATATTTACACTTTATTTCTCACCAAGATTGAATAGTGTTATCATTTATTACACATTTATTAGTCATGTATAAAATTTTAAATGAAAAACCTGGGTTAAACACTTCATTTGCGAGTATAATTAAACAATGTCTGCTTATATATAGTAGGTTTCGTGTATTTGTTCTCTGAAAAGAAACATCCGTTTTGGAATCCTCAAAGAAATGGAATCAGAAAAAATACTGTTATTTTTTCTACAAACTTACCGTCAAATGTAAAAACTGAACCTACATACAAAGTGCAAAATGTTGGTTTCAGTATTCAACGTTAGACATTAGTAACTAGCTTTTATTGAGTAGCACATTGCATAATATTGGAACGTGACTTCTGAATTTATAGGTATAAGCCTATTATTGTTATGAGCATAAGCATAACCGAATAAAGGATAATATCATGATTCATGCTTTATTTAAAAACAGCGTTTATATATGCGTTGCTTAATTAAGCTTCCTGCAATGCACTCGTAAATTGTTAGCTTTTATCTGAAATATTACCGAGATATTCTATATTAGTCACTTGTAAATCGTTGCGGTTTATTTGCATTGCTGTTACAAGCATTTCTGCCGTGTTCCCTTTCGAGCCACATAACGCTCCACGTGAATAAAACTTGGAAATGTGCAAAATGCAGCGCTCACGATTTAGATGAAATGTTCTCGGTTTCACATCGTTTTTGTTTCTAGCAATCGCTTTTGATTTTTCAATATGCGGAAAATGATTTCTTATATTTAGACCACAGTTCGTGTTTACAATGAATCCTTCATACATGAGAAATCCTCTAAAAGAGATCTGTTGATTAATAAATAATTCAGAATAGATATTTAGTTGATGCTTGTGCCTCACACATTCATTTATTATTTATGTTTCAATTCTGTGTTGCATTTAATTTCGTTAAGCTCGATTCTTATAAGGCTCTTCAACGATTAAACTTCGAATATGTAATTCCATTGCGAAATAAATACATACGAAATCAGCATGTTGAAAACGCTAAGTAGAAAATATTCATAATATCTCTTTTCAAAGACTTGTTCGTGATGCTTTCAATTATATATATATATATATATATGATGGAACTGGTATTTTGTCATTAAACCATGAAAACATATCTGGTAGTGATACGTAGGGAAAAACTCTGTCAGTGATGTGTAGGAAACAACTCAATGATAACGCACCGCCAGGTTTTGGTTGAGCTGAAGCTGTTGGTGTTTGAATATTACAAAATAATGAAATATTAAGAGCAGTCAAAGTCGGTTGATGTTTATTTGTTGATGGCCAATATATAAATTTATTAAAAATATTTTTTTACATTTAGCGACGTGATTATGTATATAAATATGGATTCTACACCCATTTTATGGTGTTGGGATATTAATTTCTATTATGAGGGTTTCAAGTGATTTGTATCAAACAAGCTAACATTTTTTACGTTGCAACCGTAGCAACAGCGTATTTTGAATTTTTATTGGTATATTCTGCTGTGTTAGTTTTGCAAATGTCGCTATGAAACTACGAAAGCCTAACTTTTAGCGAACTTATGTTTCACTACAATTAGATTCAATTATGTTTCAACTATATTGATTACGCTGCAATCGATATTGTTGTAGCTGTAGCACTGCCTTGAAGAAAATTACGGCAAAAATAATGTGGATATACACAATAATTGTGCTATTTTTTAATTAATTTCTACGCTGATTCCAAACGCAACTGCATGTTAAATTCATATTTATCTGAGAAATTATTTTCTGCTCCAAAATAATGATACTGATGTAGAGAGAATAATTTCAAAATTATTTACGCACATACATATATGCATATATTTTGCGAAGAAAATAAACAAAAATGCATGTGAATTACATGTTTTGATGTGAATTAATCTTTTATTACAATCATGATTGTTATGAAGTTGGAATAATGAGTGATATAAATAAAACCATAAAAACATAGTTGTTAGTGACACGTTTGAAAAAAATCAATGATAACGCACCGCCAATTTGTTGTTGAGTTGGGACTGTTGGTGTGAGAATATTGTAATATAATGAGGTGTTATATTATGTCAAATTCGGTTGATATTTACCTTATCGATGCCTGATATATAAATTTATTTTAAATTCATTTTTTTCAAAATTTAGCGACGTGATTATGTGCAAATATGACGCATTTTGACCATTTTACAGTTATTGTGATAATAATGTATTTAATGTCGGATTTAAGTGTTTTGGTCTAAAATGCTAATTTGCTAATTCCTTGGAACCGTAGCGAAAGCGTATTTTAAATATTTATTCTGATATAATACATTGTAATTTTTGCGAATGTCGCCATTAAACATTGTTAGCCTAATTTCTTGCGAAGTTATGTTCAAATGAAATTAAAAGTAAGATGATCCTACTCTCTCCACCGGATGATGGCAAACATCCAGAAACCGGGGTGGTTTATAAGAAATGGGGATGTTAGCACAATAATACATTGTAATGAATTATGTTATGAACTTTATCGATGTTTTTGCAGCTGTAGCTGTTTGTTGAAGAAAACCACGGTAATCTAAACGCATTTTCGTAGTTAATTCGATAATAATTTATTTTGAGCATCTTCAAATGTTTCATCGAATTGTTTCATTATGTAATCGATGCGGGACATCTAACATAAAGTGATTTGAACTACCAGGCTAACATAGCAACTGCAGCAACTGTTAATATTAATTTTTTATATCAGATATTCTACAGTGTAATTTTTGCGAATGTCGCTATGTAACTTGCAATCAAACATTTCTTACTATTATTAAAAATATATTCATTAATTTTACTGACTGCACAATGCAAATTCAAAGACAAATTGATGAACAAAAAATTATCAGGATTTCAATTTCGGTTTCTGTACGAGAATTTGAAAGTTAAATTTCTAGAGAAGTTAATGGTTAACTATAATTAGAATGATTAAAGTTGACTGTAGGGCCTAAAACGGTAAAATGATGTATTAAAAAATATTCCATTCAACTTCAAATCATCATGTATTATATTTTCTTAAAATATAAATCTAATATAAACGATTGTAACGAATTTTACAAAAAATCACGATATGTGAAGGGTGAAAGGAAGTATGCTCAATAAGAGGTATCATTGATCACATTGCCTAAGTTGTTCTTCACTATACTATTTCACCATGTTTAATTAGTGTCAACCTAACTTGCACGTTCATAAGTTATGTATAAAATTTGAAATGGAAAACGTATGTTAATTTTGGTGAAGAATTAAACAATGTCTGCTTACTTTGTAAGCTTGCAACTTCACTAAACTCCATGTATCCGTCGGCTAAAAATAAACTCATTTGAAATCTCCAGCGAAATTTATTTAATAAAGAAAAGTGTTTTTTTCGACAAACTTACAGTCTTGCCTTGACACTGAACCAAGAAACAATGCGAAAAATTCTTGTTTTAAATCATTTAACGTTTAACCGTGATAACCGTTTATATTGACAATCGAGTTGCATATACCTGAATTTTGACTCAGTGTTTATTGTAAAGTTAATTGAGTTCTCAATCATGAATTGCGAATATTGCATCCAGCGAAATCAACAATAATTGCTTCAAATTTGTAGATGGTACATGTACAGAGAGCAGGAGGTATCCCGATTTATTTCAAACAAGCTAACATTTTTTACGTTGCAACCGTAGCAACAGCGTATTTTGAATTTTTATTGGTATATTCTGCTGTGTTAGTTTTGAGAATGTCGCTATGAAACTATGAAAGCTTAACTTTTAGCGAAGTTATGTATCACTACAATTAGATTCAATTATGTTTCAACTATATCGATTACGCTGCAATCAATGTTGTTGTAGCTGTAGCTCTGCCTTGAAGAAAATTACGGCAAAAATAATGTGGATATACACAATAATTGTGCTATTTTTTAATTAATTTCTACGCTGATTCCTAACGCAACTGCATGTTAAATTCATATTTATCTGAGAAATTATTTTCTGCTCCAAAATAATGATACTGATGTAGAGAGAATAATTTCAGAATTATTTACGCACATACATATATGCATATATTTTGCAAAGAAAATAAGCAAAAATGCATGTGAATTACATGTTTTGATGTGAATCATGATTGTTATGAAGTTGGAATAATGAGTGATATAAATAAAACCATAAAAACATAGTTGTTAGTGACACGTTTGAAAATAATCAATGATAACGCACCGTCAGTTTGTTGTTGAGTTGGGACTGTTGGTGTGAGAATATTGTACTATAATGAGGTGTTATATTTTGTCAAATTCGGTTGATATTTACCTTATCGATGCCTGATATATAAATTTATTTTAAATTCATTTTTTCAAAATTTAGCGACGTGATTATGTGCAAAAATGACGCATTTTGACCATTTTACAGTTATTGTGATAATAATGTATTTAATGCCGGATTTAAGTGTTTTGGTCTAAAATGCTAATTTGCTAATTCCTTGGAGCCGTAGCGAAAGCGTATTTTAAATATTTATTCTGATATAATACATTGTTATTTTTGCGAATGTCGCCATGAAACATTGATAGCCTAATTTCTTGCGAAGTTATGTTCAAATAAAATTGAAAGTAAGGTGATCTTACTCTCTCCACCGGATGATGGCAAACATCCAGAAACCGGGGTGGTTTATAAGAAATGGGGATGTTAGCACAATAATACATTGTAATGAATTATGTTATGAACTTTATCGATGTTTTTGCAGCTGTAGCTGTTTGTTGAAGAAAACCACGGTAATCTAAACGCATTTTCGTAGTTAATTCGATAATAATTTATTTCGAGCGTCTTCAAATGTTTCATCGAATTGTTTCACTATGTAATCGATGTGGGCCATCTAATATAAAGTGATTTGAACTACCAGGCTAACATAGCAACTGCAGCAACTGTTAATATTAATTTTTTATATCAGATATTCTACAGTGTAATTTTTGCGAATGTCGCTATGTAACTTGCAATCAAACATTTCTTATTATTATTAAAAATATATTCATTAATTTTACTGACTGCACCATGCAAATTCAAAGACAAATTGATGAACAAAAAATTATCAGGATTTCAATTTCGGTTTCTGTACGAGAATTTGGAAGTTAAATTTCTAGAGAAGTTAATGGTTAACTATAATTAGAATGATTAATGTTGATTGTAGGGCCTAAAACGGTAAAATAATGTAATAAAAAATATTCCATTTAACTTCAAATCATCATGTAATATATTTTAATCATTTTAAGTTTTGCGAAATTTGCTGAGTGATGTTCAATCAAATATTTGTTTATTCTTGAAAATCTATTCATTAATATAACTGACTGCACATTACAAATTCAAGGTATATTGTTGAACAGAATATTATCAGGATTTTGAGTACGTATCCTATGGAAAACTTTCAAACCTTAATTTCAGGCGAAGGTTTGATTTACGGAAATTTGAATGAATAAAAGAGATTTTGAAACAAAATTTCAAAATAATACGAAATAAATTATTCCTTTCAACTTCAATTCATCACATAATGTATTTTCAAATTATAAATTCAATTTAAACGATGTTTACCAATTTTCCGAAAACGCAAATTAGGAGATTTAAACCTTTTTTTTTAGCGTGAACTGGTATTTTGTTACAAATCAAGATTTTGTGAAGTTGCAATAATTTGTCATATTTATAAACTATGTTAACACATTTGTTAGTTTTAGTTAGGAAAAATATGTATGATAACCCACCCTCTTCTTGAGCCGAAACTGATAGTGTGTGAAAATTGTAAAATAATGATATAAGTCAAATTCAGTTGACCTTTATGTATTTCTTGGCTTATAAACAGAATTATGTAAATTTAATTTAAAAGTTAGCGGTGCGATTTTGTGCATAAATAAGAAATCTCAACAATTTATTTGTTGTCTCTGGGTTAACAATTTATTTTAATCGGTTTCAAATGTTTTAGCATATTCAAGAACAAAAATTTATTAGGATATAATTTTCGTATCCTACGCAAAACTTCGAAAGCCTAATTTATAGCGAAGTTATTTTTCACTAATATTGGAATGTGTAATGTTTATTTTATTCCGTAGAATTTTTAAAATCATACGATAGAAAATAATCAAATAAACTTCAAATCATCATATAATATATTTTTAAAACATAAATTTATTTCAAACAATGTTAACGAAGGCAACAAATTTTAAGTGCGAATAATTAGAACAGCTTTTGAGTAACGTCTCATTTTTGGCATAGTAGCTTCGTCAGAACAAGGGTGATACTCACGACAGGGGTCATGATTAGGTAGTAGTCAACATCCCACCTCTTATTTGACCTCGGGGTGCACTTATTTGAGGGCAAAATGATAAATGTAATTAATAACTATAAAATGCTCTTCACTAGGTACGTATGTAGCGTTAAGTAGAGGTTGAGAATCTGCTTGTGGTACATATTGTATCACAAGTGTGATCTGTAAATCGTAGATTCAAACTCCCACCTAAAAATAAATCTTCAATGCAATTATCTGAGACCTAACGTCGACGGTATCGGATCGCTGGTGCACGATTTAGCTAGACATTTGTGTTATTCGTTAGAACATTTATTTGGCAAACAGCCTCGTTCATTAAGAACAGATATGTCATAGCAGCATGCTTAAAGTCCGTAAGAATTCATGACGATGAAATAATTGTTAGCTTGGATTTGAGTGTGTTTTTTACCTACGGCCATACAAAAAGAGTTTCCAGCAAATTATCAACGGTGTATAGGTCGGCCTAAGCAGGAACACCTCGTATTCAATGAGCAAATATGTAGACAAAAAGGAGGGATGGCAATGGGTTCTTTGATAACTTCAGTACTTGCGAACATGTATATGGAGCTTTTTGAAAACATAGCCCTCAATATTAAAGGCTTTAAGTCAATATAACGGTGGCGCTATGTTGAATACACATTTGGAATAAGGAATCTAAACGCATTTTTATAGTTGCTAAGATATAGATTCATTTATTGGCTGTTTCAAATGTTTCACCAAACTGTTTCGATAAATACTCATTGCAGGACACTTAAATTTTAAAACTTTGATTTAACAGGTTAATATGTTATTAATTTGCAACCATAGGAACAGCATATTTTGAATTTTTAATAGGATATTCTACAATGCGATTTTTGCGAACGTCTCTAAGTGACATTAAATCAAATATCTCTTCATTTTGAAAAATATATGTTCATTACATTTACACACTGCACAACGCACAACGCAAATATAAGAGGTAATTTTGAACACAACTTTATCAGTTTTAATTTTTTATCCTATAGTAAAATTCGAAAGCTAATATTCGAGCGATGATGTGTTTCAATAATGTTAGACTGAACAGGCTACATTTTGAAGCAATATAAAATAAATCATTCCTTACAATTTCAAATCATCATTTAATATATTTCTAAATTATAAATCTATTTTAAACGATGGTAAAGAGTTTTCCGAAAAACGCAAATTATGAGAAGCGTAGAGGAACTCATTCTCTATAACGGGGTTGGTGGATTACATTAACTAAGATGGGCATATATATACATATAAACATTTTTTAACGTAAACTGGTAGTTTGTTGCAATTCAAGATTGATTTGAAGTTAGAATAATTTGTCCTATTTAAAAAATTATGTTTACACCTTTGATAGTGATACGTTAGAAAAATATCAATGATAACATACGATTAGGTAATTTTCGTTTTTCACCTGTTGGTGTGTTATATAGGGTTCGTACAACGAACTACGATGTTCAGACACAGAATCACAAAGTGATTCTTGGTCAAAGCACCCAAGGCGCTTGTGGATGACCAAAGTAATGTGTTGCTCACATCCCCATCCCTTACACACCACTACCGGTTTCAGGCTGTTTGCCATCGTCAGGTGGAGACAGTAAGATCAGGTTCAGTGAGCCTTGAAACAGTGGATTGAAAGTAAACAAGGTTATACTTGTATGCCAACTGTTATATAGGGTTCGTACAACGAACCACGATGTTCAGACACAGAATCACAAAGTGATTCTTGGTCAAGAACTCGAGGCGCTTATGGATGACCAAAGTAATGTGTTGCTCACATCCCCATCCCTTACACACCACTACCGGTTTCAGGCTGTTTGCCATCGTCAGGTGGAGACAGTAAGATCAGGTTCAGTGAGCCTTGAAACAGTGGATTAAAGGTAAACAAGGTTATACTTGTATGCCAAATGTTATATAGGGTTCGTACAACGAACCACGTTGTTCAGACACAGAATCACAAAGTGATTCTTGGTCAAGCACTCGAGGCGCTTATGGATGACCAAAGTAATGTGTTGCTCACATCCCCATCCCTTACACACCACTACCGGTTTCAGACTGTTTGCCATCGTCAGGTGTAGACAGTAAGATCAGGTTCAGTGAGCCTTGAAACAGTGGATTATAGGTAAACGAGGTTATACTTGTATGCCAACTGTTATATAGGGTTCGTACAACAAACCACGATGTCCAGACACGGAATCACAAAGTGATTCTTGGTCAAGCACTCGAGGCGCTTATAGATGACCAAAGTAATGTGTTGCTCACATCCCCATCCCTTACATACCACTACCGGTTTCAGGCTGTTTGCCATCGTCAGGTGGAGACAGTGAGATCAGGTTCAGTGAGGCTTGAAACAGTGGATTGAAGGTAAACGAGGTTATACTTGTATGTTTATTGTTATATAAGGTTCGTACAACGAACCACGATGTTCAGACACGGAATCACAAAGTGATTCTTGGTCAAGCACTCGAGGCGCTTATGAATGACCAAAGTAATGTTTGCTCACATCCCCATACCTTACACACCACTACCGGTTTCAGGCTGTTTGCTATCGTCAGGTGGAGACAGTAAGATCAGGTTCAGTGAGGCTTGAAGCAGTGGATTGAAGGTAAACGAGGTTATACTTGTATGCTAATTGTTATATAAGGTTCGTACAACAAACCACGATGGTCGACACGGAATCACAAACGTATTCTGGTCAAGCACTCGAGGAGCTATGAATGACCAACAAGTAATGTGTTGCTCACATCCCATAACGACACACCACTACCGGTTTCAGGCTGTTTGCCAATCGTAAGTGTGGAGACAGTTAGATCAGGTTCAGGAGCCTTGAAACGGTATATATAATATATATATATAATATATATATATATATATAGATATATATATATATACATAAATATAAATATATATATATATGCTACGACGTGACCTGGTATGTTGCTGCAAATCATGATTGCTATGAAGTTTGAATTATTTGTCATATATATAAAACTATGTACACATAATTGTTAGTGATAAATAGGACAAATAATAATCATAACCCGCCGCTAGATGATGCTCGATCTCTACCTGTTGGTGAGTTAATATTTCAAAATAATATAATGTTATAATAAGTCAAATTCGTTTGATGTTTATGTTTTTGTTGGCTGATATATAAAGTTGTGTAAATTTAATTGAAAACTTAGCGGTGCGATTACGTGTATAATTAAGATTTAAGATTCAAGAATTTATGGTCACAAAAAGCACATAGCTTCACAATTACCATATCATAGTAAATATACATTCAGGAAATAGGTATAAAATAAACATGTCATGTCAAGTATAGTCAAGTTGTATAGTTACCATGAGTCAATACGCAGGTGTCGTCAAATCGTTATGCAACAAATAAGTATCCAAATTTTGAATAAACGTTCCGATACTGGGAGAGATGACAAGAGTTTCGGGTAGGGAATTCTAAAGAAACAGACACGTACACAATAAAAAATATCGGCGACAGCTGATACGGGAGTGGGGAATTAGCAGTGTCTCTGAGTGGCTGCGTGTATGACGTGAATCACGGTATTCGAATAAATGTTTTAAGGGATGATGTGGGGTATTCAATATTTTATATGTTAGTATCACATCGCTTCGAAGGCTTCTTTGAAGGGGAGTGGGGAGCCTCAGTTTTTTCAATCGTTCCTCGTACGCTAGTTTACGGAAACCTCTTACGAGTTTGGTTGCGCGATGGTATATTTTGTCAAGCAATATTATATCCTTTTTTAACCACGGAGTCCAAGCTTGTGATGCATGTTCCATGGTTGGAATTATATAGGCGTTCATGATGGTGGGCAAAGTTCCAGGCGAGAAGGTTTTGAAGATCCGTCGCAGCATACCTAGAAGCTTCGAAGCACGCTTGTAGATAATCTCACAATGCAGGCTGTTCTTCAGACTGCCGCATACCCAGACTCCAAGATCCCTTTCCGATTCTGTCCAGCTCAAAAAAGTCTGCCCAAAGTGATACTGGTACTGGAATGGCTTACCAATTTGCAGCACCTTGCATTTTTGGATATTGAATGGCAAATTATTCCGTACCGACCATTCGTGTAGAGCATCTAGATCACGTTGCAGCTGTACACAGTCCGCAATGGTTTTTATCCGGGTCCAAAGTTTAATGTCATCAGCGAAAAGAATCACCTTGCATGCGAGCGTCTCCGGTAAGTCGTTGATGTAAGCCAAGAAAAGTACTGGCCCGAGGACTGAACCTTTCGGTACGCGACTAGAGGCATCAATAGCCTGTGATAGTACCCCGTTGATTCGAACGATCGCCTTAAGCCCACTGAGGTAACTTTCAAGCCATATGAGTAGCTGTCCGCTGATACCCATCTGCTTTAGCTTTTGTAATAGCCGAAAGTGATCAACTCGATCGAAAGCTTTAGACATGTCCAGATAACAAGCGTGGATGCTAGCTCCTTCGTCAACCGCTTGGGTCCAGTCATTTAAAACCGTCAACAAATTTGTCAAGCATGAGCGAGATTTACGAAAACCATGCTGTGCTGCAGATAGCATATTTTGTGATTCCAGGTGATGAACTATATTTTCTGTCACTATCCGCTCTAGAACTTTGGATATCACAGGAAGTAGGGTGACAGGACGGTAGTTTGCCGCATCTGAACGTCTACCGCCTTTTTAGATAGGTGAAATTACCCCTGTCTTCCACTCTGTTGGCACCACTCCTTTAATTAGAGAATGTTTGAACAATTCACCCAAAGGTTCACACAGCTGCTGTTCGCAGGATTTTAGTATAGTCGGAGTGATTCCATCCGCTCCAGGGGATTTCTTAGGGTTCATTCGACACAAATGTCGTTGTATAATCACTGGATTTATCTCGATCTCAGTCAGCTGTTGCGTCACTGTTGATGGCGGTAATTCTCCAGTCAATTGAATCGCTAACGGACTAAATACTTTAGCATAAAATTGAGCGAGAGCATTAGCTCTATCCTTCGCAGAGACTGTTAATCCATCGTCAGTAAGAACAGGAAACCCCCCTGGTTTCACGCTCGATCGAGCATTGACAATCCGATAAAGCAATTTAGGATTTCCTTCCATTTTCAAAGATAGAAAGCGATGGTAATTTTGCTTGTCTTCTTTGATGAGAGTGTTTACTTTGTTGCGAATTCCGCAAAATTGTTGTTGTTGTAAGGATAATAATTTATTTTAAGTCGGTGTCAAATGTTCGAGCATATTCAAGAACAGAAATCTATTAGGATATAATGTTCGTATCCTACGCGAAACTTTGGAAGCTTAATGTCTAACGAAGTTATGTTTCGCTGCAATTGGAATCGGTAATGTTGATTTAATGCAAATTCAAGATATATTGTTGAACTGAAATTATCAGAATTTCAAGTTTGTCTCCAAAAGAAAAATTTGAAAGCTTCATTTCTAGCGAAGTTATGTTTCACGAAAATTTAATTGAATAATGTAAATTTTAATGCCTATGACAAGATCATGTTTTTTCCAACTTTTTGCATCATTATCAATATATTACATATCTTATCTTATCTTATCTTATTTTAATCATTATTTCATTCATTTTAATTTTTGCGAATGTTGCTAAGTGATGTTCAATCAAATATTTGTTTATTCTTGAAAATCTATTCATTAATTTAACTGACTGCACAACGCAAATTCAAGGTATATTGTTGAACAGGATATTATCAGGATTTTAAGTATGTATCCAATATAAAACTTGGAAAACTTCATTTAAAGCGAAGTTATGATTCACTAAAATTGGAATGTATATTGTAATGTGTATTGTAAAACATAAAATTTCAAAATAATAGAATATAAAATATTCCTTTCAACTTCAAATCATCGCATAATATATTTTTTAGATTATAAATCTAATTTAAACGATGGTATCGAATTATCCATAAAACGCAAATTATGAGAATCGTATAGGAAATCATTTACGATTATTGGTATTCTGGATTACATAGCCTAAGATATAAACATTTTTCATCGTGAACTGGTATGTTGTTACAAATCAAGATTTAACACATTTGTTAGTTTTAGGTAGGAAAAATATGGATGATAACCCACCCGGAGCCGGAGCTGTTAGATTTTGAAAATTGTAAAATAGTAAAATAATAATGTCAAATATCAAATTCAGTTGACCTTTATGTATTTTTGGCTTATAAACAAAATTATGTAAATTTAATTTAAACGTTAGCGGTGCGATTTTGTGCATAAATAAGGAATCTCAACAATTTATTTGTTGTCTTTGGGATAACAATTTATTTTAATCGGTTTCAAATGTTTCAGCATATTCAAGAACAGAAATTTATCAGGATTCAATTTTCGTATCCTACGCGAAACTTCGAAAGCTTAATTTATAGCGAAGTAATGTTTCACTAAAATTGGAATGTGTAATGTTAATTTTAACCCCTAGAATTTTTAAAATCATACGAGAGAAAATATTTAAATAAACTTCAAATCATCATATAATATATTTTTAAAACATAAATCTATTTTTAGCAATGTTAACGAAGGCAACGAATTTCGAGTGCGATTAAATAGAACAGCTTTTGAGTAACGTTTCATTTCTGGCACTGTAGCTTCCTCAGATCAAGGGTGATACTCATTACAGGGGTCATGATTAGGTAGTAGTCAACATCCCACCCCTTATTTGACCTCGGGGTGAACTTATTTGAATGATGAATGATGAATGTAATTATTAACTATAAAATGCTCTTCACTAGGTACGTATGTAGCGTTGGGTAGATTTTGAGAATCTGCTTGTGATACATATTGTATCACAAGTGTGATCTCTAAATCGTAGATTCAAACTCCCACCCGAAAATAAATCTTAAAGGTAATTATCTGAGACCTAACGTCGACGGTATCGGATCGCTGGTGCACGATGTAGCGAGACATTTGTGTTATTCGTTAGAACATTTATTCGGCAAACAGCCTCGTTCATCAAGAAGACACATGTCATAACAGCATGCTCAAAGTCCGTGAGAATTCATGACGATGAAATTATTGTTTACTTGGATTTGAGTGTTTTTTCCACCAACCACCATACAAAAAGGGCGTCCAGCAAATTATCAACGGTGTATAGGTCGGCCTAAGCATGAACACCTCGTATTAAATGAGCAATTATGTAGACGAAAATGAGGGATGGCAATGGGTTCTTCGATAACTTCAGTAATTGCGAACATTTATATAGAGCATTTCGAGAACAGCCATTAACAATAAAGGCCTTAAGTCAAAATTACAGTGACGCAATTTTGATGACATATTTGAAATAAGGCATCTAAACGCATTTCTATAGTTGTTACGATATTAATTCATTTATTGGCTGTTTCAAATGTTTCACGAAACACTTCCGATAAATACTCGTTGCGGGACATTTAAATTTAAAAAATTTGATCTAACAGGTTAACCTGTTATTATTTGCAACCGTAGCAACAGCTGATTTTGATTTTTTAATGTGATTTTTGCGAATGTCTCTAAGTGACATTATATCAAATATCTCTTCATTTTGAAAAATATATGTTCATTACATTTACAGACTGCACAACGCAAATTCAAGAGGTGTTTTTGAACAGAACATTATCAGTTTTAAGTTTTTGTCCTATAGTAAACTTTGAAAGCTAATATTCGAGCGATGATGTGTTTCAATAATGTTGGAATGAACAGGCTACATTTTGAAGCATAAAATTTTAAATTACTACAAAATAAATCATTCCTTACAACTTCAAATCATCATTTAATATGTTTCTAAATAATAAGTCTATTTTAAACGATGATAACGAGTTTTCTGAAAAACGCAAATTATGAGAAGCGTAGAGGAACTCATTCTCTATAACGGGGATGGTGGATTACATTACCTGGGATGTGCATATTTATACATATAAACATTTTTTTAACGTAAACTGGTATTTTGTTGCAAATCAAGATTGTTTTGAAGTTGGAATAATTTTTCATAAAAAAACTATGTTAACACTTATGTTAGTGATAGGTTGGAAAAATGTCAATGATAACCCACGGGGTGGTAATGGTCGATGTGGACCTGTTGATTTGTGAAAATTGTAAAATAATAAAATGTTATAATAATTCAAATTAGGTTGATGTCTATGTTTTTGGTTGATATATAACGTTTTGTAAATTTAATTTTAAAATTTAGCGTTGTGATTATGTGCATAAATAAGGAATATAAAAATTTTCATTGTGGTTTGGATAAAAATGTATTTTATGTCGGTTTCAAATGTTTTATCAAATTCAAGAATAGAAATTTATCCGGAATTCATTCTTGTATCCTGCGCAAAACTTTGAAAGCCTAATTTCTAGCAAATTATTTTTCACCAAAATTGGAATGAATAATGTTGATTTTATTGACAAAACGTTTTAAAATAATACGATATAAAATCGAAATTGGAATCATCATAAAATCTATTTTAAAACTATGAATCTTATTTAAATGATGTACACGAACGCAACAAAATTTTAGTACGATTGATTTTAGCATTTTCATTTCTGGCACGAAAGCTTCGTCAAACCAAATTTTATCGTTATGACAGGGAACATGATTTAGTAGTAATCAACCCCCCGATAATTAGTTAACCCTATTTGACATGAAACATGGTAAGAGGCAATTATTCGAGTGACAGTACGGAAGGATTGATAATGACAAAATGAAAAATGTAACGAATAACTGTAGAATGTTCATCTCTAGTTACGTACGTGTCGTTCAGTGGAGCTTAGGAGAAAGCTTGTGGTATAATCTGTAACCCAAGTCTACTCTTACTCCTTAATTCTACGGCCTACCTAAAATACGTCAAAAGCTAATTCTGTAAGACATAACGTAGATGGTATTGGATCACCTGCGCACGAGTTAGTTAGACATTTGGCTTATTTGTTGAAACATTCATTCAGTAATACAGCCTCGTTCATCATGGACGCATGTGACTTTGCAGCACGATTGAAGTCGGTAACAATTCGTGACAATGAAATAATAGTTAGCTTTGATTTAATTGCTTTGTCCACCAACATCCATACAACAAGTTCGTAGCAACTATCTAAATGGGACTTGGAATCTAAGGCCTCTTGTCAGATAGCGTCCACCAAATTATCAACGGTGTATTGTTCGGCCTATGCATCAACCACTTCGTATTTAATGAGCAATTATATAGAGAAAAACGAAGATTTGCCAATCTGTTCACCGATATCTTCAGTATTTGCGAACATGTATATTGAGCATGTCGAGATCACAATTATCAACAATGAAGATTTTGAGACAAAATTACGGTGGCGCAATGTTGATTTTACATATGGAATATGAAATCAAAACACATTTGTATAGTTGCTGGGATAATAATTTATTTTATAATGGTTTCAAATTTTCCATCGAACCGTTTTACTAAATAATCGTTTCGTGACATTTATCTCACATAATTTGATTTGACAGATTAACTTGTGAATAATTTGCAACAGTAGCAACAACGTATTTTGATATTTATTAGGATATTCTACAGTGTAAAATTTGCGAATGTTGCTAAGTCACATTCAATCAAATATTTCTCTATTCTCGAAAATCTGTTCATTACTTTTACTGACTGCGCAACGCAAATCAAACATGAATTGTTGAACCGAATATCATCAGGATTTTAGGATCGTAGCCTATAGAAAACTTTAAAAGCTTTATTTCCAGCGAAATTATGATGAACTAAAATTGGAATGAATACTAGAGAATTTAAAATATAATTTATTTTATGTCGGATTCAAATGTTTCATTAAAGTGTTTCACTAAATACTCGGTGCGGGACATTCAATCTCATGTGATTTGATCTTACAGGCTAACATGTTATCACGTTGCAACCGTAGCAACGGTGCATTTCGAAATTTTAATTCACTAATAAGCAGTGTAAGTTTTGAGAATGTCGCTAAGTAAATTTCAATGAATATAGATTGTGATAATGTGGTCTGTTTATGAAGGAATTTTCTAATTTCTTTTCATTATATACTAAGAATTCGGATTTCCTCTGCTTACCAAAATTCTGATAAACGGGCTCGTCCTTTGTCCCTGTAAACAAAATTAATGATTTAACAACGTTACTTTTATGAATGGCAAAACGTTGGTGCTTGAAAAGCACAGGTTACTAAAAACCAATTATAGATTGCTTCACCAATGTTCATTTTCACGCATCAACATCACATACACAAACAAACCCCCACCGGTTTCGTGTTCATTGCATTCATCTCTTATAGACAGTTTGATCAGAAAACGCTCGTACTTCCCATTTACTTCATTTTTTTCATTTCTCAGTTAATGTGGGAATAACAGTTGTATTGCGTACATTTTATGAATTATAACATTTTGAATTTGTTGTTTCAGGGATTGGAATTGAGAAAGCAATCTTTTTTGTGTACTTTCACCCATTTCTTTCAAAAAGTTATCTACTTTGTTTTGAAATGACTGAATCAGATTTAAACCATGTTTAAATAACGCGGTAAATAAGATCAAAAATATGAAGCACGCTGTTAATCACCGTTTCTTGAACCGTTATTCAATATTTATACATTTGACACATGTGGTCTAAGTATATGGAGCAAAATGCTTATTAATATCTGCATGAAATATAAAAAGGTTAAATGTGTAAAACTTAGTTTCTGTACAGTTGGAATTCGAGAGCACATAATTTATCAGGTTTCTTAGCAATTCAGAAAGACAGACGTTATTACAGTTTGGTGAATAGACACACTGCTTCAGAAAAGATTTTTCTCAAACAATCCAAAACTCGCTGTGTTTATTTTGTGTGACTAGAAGCAACATTTTATTTTGCTCTCTACATCTATATATATGACGAATAATTTCCTTGTTCGGATTGTTTAAAATTTTTATAGGTGCCATTTCTGAGACCATTAATAATAAAGAGCTGAAATATATCCAATTTTTCAGAGTAACTCTCGTAATTTATCTTCGGAAATATACTATGACTTTTTTAGAATACGTGATTGTCAATCTTTCTAATAAAGCTTTTATATCAATTAATTAGTAACGTTTTTACGTCGAAATATTGTCAGCTTTAATACCTCAATTGCACTTTGATTTTTTCATCATTTTCCATCCAAGAATCATTTATTGAATTTATTTTACTGAGTTTATATAAAGCAGGTAGTATATAATCAAAGGTTGACATTTTACGAGGTAGCCTGTTACGCATTGCTTACTCTGACTTTTTATGTAATATACTGCCTTGCCGAATATTCTTCTCGCATATTACCAAATGCGCTATATGAAAATGTATTTTACGCAATCGATTCGATTGTGTTCGGGACCGATCGTGTATCTATCATGAAAACATATTTCAGTGCAATCAGTTAGAGGATGTATTTGGATGCGTTAAATGAAGGTTATAGTCTGCTTATTCTCATCGACTTCGGCTCTTCTAATATTACACCGCTATCGGTGCTACACCAGTGATCAATTCAGCTGGCTGTCTCGCGCAAAATGACAACGGCAAGATAAGAACAACGGTATATCGTAAGCCTATCGACACGGATGCCATTTTGAGATTCACATCTGCGCACCCCAAAAGGGTATTTCAGTCCATAGCAAAATCGCTATTCTACAAGGTTGACCGCCTCTGCAGCGATGATGCAGATAAGAGACGAGCTCATGAAGAAGTCAGTCGCCGACTTGCAAATCATGGGTACCCCAAGAGCTTAATTAAACGCCAATTGAACCGAGTTAAATATCCGCAACCGAAGACGGAAAAGGTTTGGCGAGCTACGGTATCTCTACCGTATGTCAAAAGCGCCTCCGAAGGAATAAGTCGACTCTTGAATAGCGCAGGTATTAGAGTAACATATAAGGCAGGTAGAACTCTCCGCTCCGTATTAATGCATCTCAAAGATAAGACTCTTTAGGTTGTGGACGAACTGCATCTACCAAATCAACTGCAAGGGTTGCGCGGGTGTTTACATTGGGCAAACGTCTAGAGAACTCTGCACTAGGTTAAACGAACACGGGAAACGAGTGGGAAAGCGACCCCGCAATCCCAGTGAATATCAATCACTGATTCGGGATTCGGCCCTAGCTGAACGCGTGCTAGACACTGGACACAGCGTAGATCTTGATAACGTGAAAGTGATAAGACGGGGTGTGAAATCTTATAGGGAAAGACTTCACGCCGAGGCTGTTGAAATAACAAAGGCTGGGGCGAATGCGGTGAACAAGGTGGATGGGGCGGATATCTCAACAATCTGGCGTTCGGTTTTGCAGCGGATTAGGATTAACGAACATCACACCTAATACGCACATGATTACGTAAGCAGTGTGTCGGCATACGCTGACCTGAACAATTAATAAACAATTAGGGATGAACACAGCAATTAGGTGTGATCAATTATCTTGATCTCCCCTGTGTAGCTTAGTGAACTCAGGATTGGTCAAGAGAATGCCATTTATACCTGAACACTGTTCGTACCGACACCCTTGGTCTGACGAAGCTTCTGTGTTCAGAAGCGAAACGTTACCAAAAACTTACTATAACCGATTCATTGCAAATTCTATTTTCATGATTATGGACTCCCGATCGGTCTCGAATATATTCAAATACTTTGCTTCGCTTTAAATTATTGTGTAATATTCTGCAACACCGCATATGTTTGGTGCATATTCTTAAATGCCATATACAGGAATGTATTCCACCAAATTTATTTGAATGATATGAATCGAACGGAATATGTTTGGGACCGACGTTGTAATAATAGTGCAAAGAAATTTGTGTGAAATCGTTTGGAGAAGGTGTGCTGTACATAACTTAGAACCGATAAATATACATACGCTTCATAAAATAATACCCGATAGTTAGAGTTGTTTTCGTCAGTGTCAATTTGGTAAATGCATCCATGCATTGTATATATAACGTTGTAAGTGCATGACAACAAAACGTTGACTAACGAGGGATATAGAATTTTATCACCGAGGAATCAACCGATGTATTTGCTGTAGTAATGTTATCCAACTGTGGTTAATAGGGTCCTGTTGAATCTCATCGTCACCATGGCTTATTCGTTCACTACGACTGATATTTTCATCAGGCATAGACAGAAAAAATTATTTTCAATGTGCTTTGAAACAGTGAATAAATGGTTATACTTGAATGTCCCTGTTGTATAGGGTTCGTACAACAAACCACGCAAGCAGCCAGACACCGGTAGTGGAGTGTTATTTCAGTGAATGTGCGCAACACATCACTCTGGTTTTTCTTAAGCGCCTTGAGTGATTGACGACGAATAACTATGTGATTCTCTGTTTGAACATTGTGGTTCGTTGTATGAATCCAATGCAACTGTGACATTCACATATAACCGTATTTATCATTTATCCACATGTTCAGGACTCACTGAACCTAATATTGCGGTCTCTAACTGATGACGGAAAATAGCCAGAAATCGGCAGTGGAAAATAATAATGAAGGATGTGAGCAACACACCACATTGGTCATGCATAAGCGCCTTAAGTGCTTGACCACGAATCATAATGCGATTCTGTTTTTGAACATCGTGGTTGGTTGTACAAACCCTATGCATTAGTGGCGTACGACTGTAAACATAACTATTTATCCAGTTTCAAAACTCGATGATCCTGACTCACTGTCTATACCTGATGACAGCAAACAGCCAGAAACCTGTAGTGGTGTGTATGTGCGGGGGATGTGAGCAACATATCACTTTGGTCATCCATAAGCGCCTTGAGTGCTTGAATACGAATCACTATGTGATTCTGTGTTTGAACATCATGGTTGGTTGTACGAACACTATGCAACCGTAGTATTCAATTATACCCTTGAATAACATTTGTTCATTGTTTTAAGGCTTACTTAATCTAATCTTACTGTCTCGATTTGATGGACGAAAACAGCCAGAACCGGTATTGAATTGTAATTTTGGCGGATGTGGGCAGCATATCAGTTTTGTTTGTAAATTTGATTTTCTGTGAGTTTTCTAATGATTAACTTAGTGTTCACTATCTGGTAACAATTAAACGTTCAAGTTTACGCGACAAATCGTTGGTGTCTAATGTTTTTTTATTTGGACTAAACGATTTCACAACTATGAAGCTCGTTCCACTTACCTTTCACAAAATACCGTCGTTAATACAACGGGTTTTACAAATCTTTGCGATGCTGTAGATACTCTTGTTGATTTTCACCCAATAATCAGTCATAATATAGTGTGTTTCAATTTGTTGGTGGTCGGAAACGCTGACATTTTATTCAAATACACAACTAAACACTAAAACTGTTTGTCGAAACAATTGCCCTGTGTGCCTCCTTAAAATGCTGTCTGAAAATCTTAAATTATCAGGTAGATTCACCTAAGCAAATTAATATTGGTTATTGAGATTCATTTCTATTCAATCACGAAAGTATATCAGAGAATGAAATTTGTTTATGTCACAATATGTGAGATGAATTTTGTCTATGTTAGAATATTTCGATCAACATAACCATTTTCTTAGCAGCTTTTTCTACAAATGAGTTTATATAATGTAATTTTTCATGGGTTTAGCACCGCTTACGAACAATATAAATCATGCAGATTCTAAGGCCAGAAATGTTAAATCATTCCCGGATAATTTTCAACCGAGTTGATAGAATCAGTTGCACTGCAAATAGTATTTAAAATCGGAAATTCAATTAAAAAGTGTGACAATTTTTTGTATAACAGATAATTTAATTTTATATTTTAATTTCAATTTTTAATTTATTTTTTAATAATGATCTACATTTTATTTGTGTTAGTCAGAAATACTCATTGTGCGTTTACTTTCATTATTCACTTCATTCATGCCAGTCTACAATATTCTGAATCTGGTATGTTTGACAAGAATGTCATCATTCGAATTTTCAGTGTTGGTTGAAAATGCTTCGTAATATTTTTCTGATGCACCGATTACATATTAGGAAAAGATTTAGCTGAGTCATTCTCAGTTTGGTAATAATCCTTTGAGTTTATTTTCCAGGTTCCAATCAGCAAAGGGGATAATGAACACATAGTTCGAAACATTTCCTTCCAATGTTTCTGAGATCGTGCCTATATTTATTCAGCTAGATGAAGCAGATACTTACGACTTGAGCATAGCATTTAAGAATAAGATTAGAGATTTGTGAATGCCAAACGCATCGTCACTTAGACAAGGCCGCGAAAGGTACGACATTTGCAAATCGCTGTCAAATTTGAGTCCAAAGCGATTGTGAATATGTGGTCTAGTTGAGATTGGAATTTCAGAATTGCCTTTCATTATATACTGAGAATTTGATTTCACAAGCTCACCAGCAGTTTGTCCCATATCTGTATATGTAGCCTCTGTAACTGTAAACAAAATTTAATTATACATAACATCGTAACTTATAGGGACTGCAAAATGTCGGTGCAAAAAAAGCACAGGTTACTAAAATCAAATAGAGATTGCTTCACAAAATCTCATTTTCACGCATTTAAATCACACACATGCAGGCACACCACGACGGGTTTCGTGCTCATTGCCCTTATGAGTTCGGTGCAATTCGATATGAAACCGTTCATATTTTTTTATTTGCTACATTTCGCAGATATACGTTGAGACACACTTTGGCGCAAGCCCGGGATCAGCCGAAAAACTAATAAGCGTGTTTATCAAGCAGCGATTCGCCATGTACTGCTTTACGGATGCGAGACATGGCCTTTAAGGTCACAGGATGTACGCACATTAGAAGTGTTCGACCATTGGTCCCTCGGGGTGATCTTGGGCATCCGATATACTGACCGAGTATCTAACGCAGCCGTACGAGAGCGTTGCAGCGGACTATCTCCACTTTCCGCTCACATACAACGGCTAAGGTTGTAATGGTTTGGCCACGTCCTCCAAAAGACAGACACAGCACTTCCAAAACTCGTCCTCGACCACAAACCCGTCCGCACCTGGCGTGGGCGGCAAGGTGGTCAAGTGAAAACCTGGCTGTCAACTGTGAAAGAGGATGTAGACACCCTGGGTCTGCGTACCGTCTACGGAGTTTGCAGGTGGGAACGAGACTGAAGGTGGTAAAGTGAAAACCTGGCTGTCAACTGTGAAAGAGGATGTAGACACCATGGGTCTGCGTACCGTCTACGGAGTTCGCAGGTGGGAACGAGACTGAATCACGATCTGCAACGATCTCGCCTCTGATCGACGTGCGTGTGCTGGTGCGATCCGATACATCAATGAAGCCGGCTAATCCACCCGTGGTGCCAGCCGCACAAACGTAAGTAAAGTAAGTACATTTCGCAGATATGTTATAGCAAAATATCATATTATATGATCTTGGGTATTGTGTATATTTTGTAAATTCTACCAGTTTGAATTTGTTGTTTTGCAGATTAGAAATGAGAAATCAATGATTATTTGTAAATAATTACCAGAACTACTTAAACAGTTAAACGAGATGTGGTATCATTTGATTTGAATTATTATTTTTTTAATTGAAGTTATGTAAAATTGTCCCTCATTCGAACAAAGCGCTAAGTTTCAAATTTTCTTACTAATATATGCAGCAGAACTGAAATAAATTTTGTCTTTGGTCAAACGACTCACTTAGAGAAACTTTTGCTGTGCCCTATTAGTAAAAGGTGGTATTAAATCATTTGTGTGATCATATGAACAACAATTGATTAAAAGTTATTTTGAACTATAGACTATGAATGTAAACTTTCAAAATAAGAAATCTATAAATTGAACAATTATCAAAATCATATGCGTAATCATTGATGTATTTTACTAAACTGAAAAAAATTATTAAAATATTATTTGGTGCAAATCAAGGTAAGTAAACCCAAACCCAGATTATAGAATTTTCATAATTCTGAGGTAGAATATTGTAAAATTGTGGAAAAGTTATTATCGAAGTTAAAAATAAACCAATTTGTATATTTTGAGTTGACATGTGATTTACACACCTGTTAAATCTTTTGTATTTAATACACTCAAATCTCGGTACCATGCCACCTCGTTACTATGCCACTCTCGCTACTATGCCCCTTTTGCTCGGTCCCGACAAAACAGCAGTTGAGGGTGTTGACTACATTGCGCCCCTCGGTCGGAGTGATCATCTGGTGCTAGCCTTTGAGTTTGTTTGCAGTGCTAGTCGAGTTTGTGCGTCCTCCAAACAATTCAGAAAGATCGACTACGCTGGTCTACGTGGATCGCTTGGGCTAGTAAATTGGCAAGAACTTGATCAGCACAACACCGAAACACAATGCAGTGAGCTCACGAAAATACTTCAGTCAAACATAGATCATAATTCGCGATTTGTTGATGAACGACGGGCAAGTGATTTCCGATTTAAGCTTCGCAGTCGCACAAAAAATGGCTCGGGAAACGAAACTTTGCTTGGACTGAACACCGGAAGACAAGAACTGATGCCTCTTGGCAGCAATTTTCTAAAATTCGTAACAAAGTGAATGCTCTCGTCAAAGAGGACAAGCAATATTACCATCGCTCTCTGTCTTTGAAAATGGAAGAAAACCCTAAACTTCTCTATCGGATTGTCAATGCTCGGTCCAGTGTGAAACCAGGGGTGTTTCCTGTTATTTCTGAGAATGGATTAACAGTCACAGCAAAGGAAACGGCTGATACTCTCGCTCAATTTTATGAAAATGTGTTTAGCCCGATAACGGTTAGGGCGAATGAGAATTTACTGACATCGATTGTATCTCAACAACTGAATAATATTGAGATTAATTCAGCGATTATACGAAGACACTTGTGTCGACTGAACCCTAGGAAATCTCCTGGAGCCGATGGAATAACACCAGCACTACTAAAATCCTGTGACCAGCAGCTGTGTGAACCACTATGCCAATTGTTCCAACATTCCCTAACCGAAGGAGTGGTGCCAACAGAGTGGAAGACAGGAGTAATTTCACCAATTTATAAGGGTGGTAGCCGTTCAGATCCCGCGAACTACCGTCCTGTCACCCTACTCCCCGTGATATCCAAAGTGATGGAGCGCATAGTGACGGAAAATATAGTTCATCACTTGGAATCACAAAATATACTATCTGTCGCCCAGCATGGGTTTCGTAAAGCTCGCTCCTGCTTGACAAACTTGCTGACGGTATTAAACGATTGGACCCAAACGGTTGACGCAGGAGACAGTGTGCACGCGTGCTATCTGGATATGTCGAAAGCTTTCGACAGAGTTGATCACTTCCTGTTGCTACGGAAGCTGAAACAGATTGGTATTGACGGGCAGCTACTCGTGTGGTTCGAAAGCTACCTCCATGAGTGCAAGGCAACCGTTCGAGTTAACGGGGTACAATCACGAGCCATTAATACCTCCAGTGGTGTACCGCAAGGTTCCGTTCTCGGTCCAGTGCTTTTCTTAGTTTACATCAATGATTTACCTGAGACGCTCTCATGCAAGGTAGTTCTTTTTGCGGATGATGTTAAACTTTGGATGCGAATAAAATCAACTGCAGACTGCGTAAAACTGCAAAGTGATTTAGATGCACTACACGAATGGTCAGTTAGAAATAAACTGCCGTTCAATTTTCAAAAGTGCAAGTTACTGCAAATCGGTAAGCCCTTTCAGTACGAATATCACTTTGGGCAGACGATTTTGAGCTGGACCGAATCGGAGAAGGATCTTGGAGTCTGGATATGTGGCAGCCTAAAGAACAGCGTGCATTGTGAGGTCATTTACAAGCGTGCTTCAAAGCTTCTAGGTATGCTTCGACGGATCTTCCGAACCTTTACGCCTGTAACGTTGCCAAGAATCATGAAGACCTACTTAATTCCCACAATGGAACACGCATCGCAAGCATGGACTCCGTGGATGAAAAAAGATATATTCTTGCTTGACAGGATATATCATCGTGCAACTAAACTCGTGCGTGGTTATCGAAACCTTACATACGAGGAAAGGTTGAAAAAGCTAAAGCTCCCCACTCCCCTTCAACGTAGACTTCGAAGTGACGTTATAATTACTTACAAGATATTGAATACTCCAGATCATCCACTCAAACATTTGTTCAAATACCGTGAATCAGGAATTACACGTAGCCACTCAGCGGCACTACAAATTCCCCATTCCCGTACTAATTGTCGCCGATATTTCTATTCGGTACGTGTCTGTTTCCTGTGGAATGACCTTCCCGAAGCAATTATCACCTCTCCCTGTATCCAAACATTCACTCGTACCTTGGATAATTATTTATTACTTAACGATTTGACGATGCCTGTGTATTGACTCAGGGTAAGCATATTACTTGACTCCAGTGACATCGTATAATTGATTTTTTTATACCTCTTATTGAACGCATATTTACTATGATATGGTAATTTTGAAGCTATGCGCTTTTTGTAACCATAAATTCTTGAATCTTGAATCTTGAAAAATAAATTTACTATGCCACTCCCTACTCTCGTTACTATGCCACTATTCTGTGACTATTTATAAGTGCATTTTTGCGCATTTTACGCATATAGTCGGTCGGTTTCAAGGTCAAACACGCGATGTTTCTCCCTGACGCCAGCTACAACAAGCCAATCAACTCACGCCAACGACAAGCTTCTTTCCTACTTTTGCTTTAAGTAACGATAGATAGACCCACGAAAGCGCGCGCACAAACAGACACTCACAACAGTAACATCGTTATTTTTCAAAATATTTTTCCCATAATGTCAGCTCAGAAACGCAAGCGAACCGACTTTACGCTGAAGGAGGAGTTCGAGATCATCGATGCTGCGAAGAAGGAGCCGAATCAGTCCAAGTTTTCAAGGGAGATTAGCCAAAATTGGGGCGTCGAAGTTAAGAGAACCACCGTGAAGGGCATTCTAAGCAAGAAGGATGCAATTGAAGCTGCAATCAAAGCTGGAGTTCCATCGAAGCGCATGAAGCTGACGCAGCCTCACGACCCGAAGTTTGAGGAGGGAGTGCTGATGTGGCTGTAGCAAGCAAGAGGAGTGAATCTGCCTGTCAGCGGCGATCTGATCAAGGAGAAGGCGATAAAACTGGCCGAGCTGATGCACATCCCAGACTCCATCGCGAGCGACGGTTGGTTAGACAGATTCAAGAAGCGCAATAGCGTCACGTTTAAGATAGTTCAGGGTGAAGCTGGAGCGGTGGATTCCCAATCCCTTATTGATTGGCAGCAGCAGGTTCTCCGGCCATTAGTCAGGCAGTTCTCTGCAGATGAAGTCTTCAACCTGGACGAGACTGATGCTAGTGTGTGATCGGCTAGACAACGAGAGGAACGAGATCCGACGAAAGAAGATGCGTCAGCCGACGATTTCTGAGAGCTTTTGACTGATCGATTGAGCAAATAAATGATGGACTTGAGTAAATAAAGCCGTTTTTACAAAACCTCGTTACTATGCAACTCTCGCTACTATCTTACTCTTGTTCGGTCCCAACGAGTGGCACAGTACTGAGATTTGAGTGTATATCCAACAGGCATATTACAACTAAAACACAAATTATCTCTTGAAACGTATTATGCTTTCGCTTATCATAATTCAAATGCTGTCTTTCTAATGATATTATGTTGATTAGGTTCAAATTAAAATATTTCGAAATGAAGATCTATCTGTTCCCACCTGAATAGTGCAAACATAAAGCAACCGGTCACGGTGCGTGAGCGTGATAGAAAACCAGGCAAATGAGTATTTTATAAAAAAAAACTTCGTTGCAAATTTGCGTCAGATAGTGCGATGGTTCCTTAGATGAATTTGCTTGATATCAACGTGTCATTATTACATTTCTAGCTAGAAAAACGCGAAAACTTACTTTTTTGCAAGACACCTTGAATTTAACTGAAAGCATTTGCAATCATCAATGTAGGTAGCCTTTCTCTGTTCTTTCTTGTTACAAGCATGAAAAGATTATTATATGTTTTATATTTTCCATGTAACTCTCCAATGGGGGGTGAATTTATATGTTGCAAATGAAGAGCACATCAAAAATTTCCATAAATACGCCTTCAAAACTACAACCTGTAGTTAGCTCGCCGTAAGATCCATTAATTTTGGCAAGTTACAGAACAGGTTAAAAAATCAAATTACTAATGGTTAATACGTATCAGACGTTTGAATTGAATGCTCACTGAGAAGTTTGAGGTCCGTACGGGAGTGAGGCAATGATGTATCCTTCAACCGGTACTCTTCTCCCTAACAATAAACTGGATTATGAGACAGTTAACTGATGGCAGGGCAACCGGCATTCTATGGACCCCAGCGGGACCGCTAGAAAACCTGGACTATGCGGATGACGTTGCCCTCTTGACATGCAAGTTCAGTGACATCCAGAACAAGAGCGATCGACTATCGGCATTTGGCAAGACGATGGGTTTAGATATTAATGCTAACCAATCAGAGTTAATTCGGAGGAAATTTCGGTAGCAACCACCAGTGTTCGTGGACGGTCTACCGCTCAGTGAGGTTACAGATACAGTCTACCTTGAGAGCAAACTGACTGTAAATGTTGACTATGAAAATGAGGTCAGGAGAAGGATTAGGAAGGCAAAGCAAGCATTCTCCATGCTGAATTCCATTTGGAAATCCTCAGCTCTTATAATTAACAAGAAGATCAGACTCTTCAAGAGCAACGCTATGAGTGTGTTGCTTTATGCATCGGAATGCTGAAAGACGACCTCTGCCAGTAAGCGCAAAATTAACCTGTTTCAAACTAAGTGCTCGAGAAGGATTCTACGAATTTTTAACTACACACCTTTTCGAATGAAGAGCTCCTGAGTAAAACTGGTCTGAAAGTGGTATCTACCATAGTCAAAATACGACGGTGGAGATGGTTCGGTCATGTCCCTAGAATGGATCCAAGTTTGCAAACGATGGTATTATTTACTGGCTTTCGCAAGGTGACCGTAAAAGTGGACGGCCCGGGAAAACTTGTCGCAGAACGTTGGAACGCGAACTACATGCACAAGGATTCACTGTGCAGACGGCAACTAAAGCAGTGGCACACCGAAAACACTGACGTGGGGTTTTGTTTGCCTCATGTACCACCCGGCACGGAGAGGGCTGAGCGAGTGAGTGAAGAATATGTAGCAATATTTTCCAATTGAAAACGTTATTCGTATATTTTCTCGGAATATAAATCAATCACAGATTTATGCTGGAGAATAATTTCAATTAATTTCTCTCACATGATCACAATATCATAGAGCTTCTCTTGCAGCAGTACACAATTAGATTATGAGAAACCATGGTTTAAATAGTCTATTACCTGATATAATAGTTTATATCATATTGCGTTTGCATCTTTTGATCGATATGGGAGATGAATATACATCACAACTGCATGATAGATTCATGATTTACATCAATTTACATGACTAAAAAATCGGGTCAGTAACAATGAAAATTATTCAGTCGATCGACGTAATCTGTTTTCAGCAGCCAAGAGCTAAATCTGCTATATACACCAGTTTAGACAAGACCGATTACTCAGTGCCTATGAGGTCAGCGGTCAAGAGCAATATCTTTACAACTCCTGCGTTTAGCTTCAAGAGCTTTCATTTATTTTTTGCAAACGTGATTGTGCGGCCTGTCGATGAAAGACTTCATGATATAAATTCACTATAGATTTGATCTTTCTTACTTGTACCATTTACAATACTCTACACATGATCCAACCACCATAGGCAGTGTCTTCGTAAAAGGGTGAACATGCTTTGTATAACAGCTCTTGAAAACACTTCTGCATTCGTCAATTTTAACATCCACGGTTGATTCAGGATACTGCGAAAGCTTCGTATATACAAAGCACTCAGCTTCCCTTCGTGTCTTGCGTGAAGGGTCCAGGTCTAACTGCCCTGAACTAAAGACTTGAGTACGCACGCGTTTAACGCTTTCATAATTGTTTTTGCAGTCTCCTTGCTCTTTTTCATGACACGAGTTTAAACGGCATAATATTTCAGCTGCTCTGCATATCTGCAATCAATCTCTGTGTCTAGCAGAAGGCTTTCTTCAATGGTGTATCCATGATATGTAAAACAATGTAGTGTTTCGAGGTGACAGTTTTTCAGAGCGATGTTGCAAGAAGATAAAATCCCTTCACTAAGAACAATGTTTCACACTTGATGATTGTTAACACAAACTTATTTGCATGTCATTGGCAACTGGATGTGTACTTGAGAGTGAGCAATAAATTCTGCATTGTCGTCAGACTGCAAGTCACTGATGAGCAGGTCCAGTACCTTGGCATGTGCTATTTCTTAAAGTGTTTGTTCCAAAATAATGAAGGTGCTATGCTTTTTTTTCTGACATCAATGGAATTACTGGAGATCACTTATTATAAATAGGAATAGCTGTAATCAGTTTTCATATAGATGCAAGGCTATAATGTGTAAATTACCTGTACCACTTTTGCAATTGGCAGCTGTGTATGTACATAATTTGTATTAGAATTACACAGATTCATTGAATGTTGAAATAAGTTCTATTTTGAAGTTTCATTAGTCAAAAGAGACGTCGATTATATTCCTCCGCTTTTCCGAATAAAATACATCAATATTATGTCATATAAATGATTTTCAGAAAAGAATTTATGGTGATTATAAAACTTGAATCATTTACTCAAGCATTCATGAGCGAAGCGTAGCAAATTCATGAAATCGAATACCCGCCTTATTAAAGTTATCAATACCGACCAGCGTCACCTGGTCTAGATAGATTACTAGAATATACTGCATTCGAAAAAATTCGAAAATAATTTAAGTGCGAAAATGATGCCGTTTTTCTGTCCGTGCAATTTAGATTCGAAACACCAAATAGATTATTCATTTACGTTTAAAACCAAATTGCTATCCGATATGTTATCAGCGTTGCATGGATTGTATAATATTTGATAAGTGTCATGATTTTATAAAATCAAGAACAAATTCAACGCAGTTGCACGAAATTCGCATTTAGATACACCAATCCATATAGCAAGGTTACCTAGCAAGTACGGTTTCACAACTGAGCCCTATTACAATGTACACTGTTTCTTGTACTGTAAATGTCTCGTTGAATTTGTTAACGAATGTTACATTTGAAATTATATAAAATAATTCTTTTCAAATGCCCTATGTTTGCCAAATTTCAGCCGTTATCAACAGACATGATTGCTCAATAATAATACACATTATAATCATTAACAATCGTTCGAATCTACAAAAACGATTTTTTTATGAAAATGCCTCAGACTAGAGAATGATGCTGCGTAATAAGTGGCGTAATTTTTCAGTTTATCCCGGCAATTCGAGAAAACACAGAGCTGGAAATTAGAAGATGAACTAAAATGTTTAGAAAGATGTCTAGATGTTGACTTGGATATCGTAGCATTAACAGATCCCATTGAATGTTTGGTTAAGTAATTGTAGATCTGCAGATAAATCTTTGATCATTGTGGTTTTTGCGGCGTTTGTAAACATATCCCATCTAAATATTCAGGGTTTCTGGTTCTGCTCAGTATAATGAACGATCTGTCAGAATGTGCAATAACTTTATTCTTTCTACTTCCGAAATCTACTTAAGCAATCTAGGCGGTCAGCTGCACTTCAACACCTAAATATTTATCTTTATTATTTTTTTTCACCAAAACATATCTCAAGAAAAGATTTTGGTATTCAATATATGTTGAAGGGAGCTTGTTGAGAGAAATAAATGGTTGAGGAAACATAAATATATACATCGGTTAGTTGCCAGAAAATTGATAAAGAGCCTAATGTCCATACATTTTATAGTGAAGATAACTAAACATAGATACATTTCTAGCCGGCAACATAAGGATGAAAATCTTCATGATTTATGGATTAACGTGCTAGAATTATTTGATAACAATGCTTATTTTCAAAAAAACATACACAATTCTACCGCTGAACCTTTAAGTAAACAAAAACAGCTATATTTATAGTGTGGTAATTTGCTCAAACGAAAAATTATGAACAAGTTTTATAACTGGGAACTTTATGGGCGTAAAAGTCTAATGAAAATATTATAATGTGAAAATTAGTTATATATAGCCAGGATGTAATTAGGCGAATAAACGAAGTATTCTTTTTCATATTTCAGCAAACTATCACAGACTTGATTTCGAAAAATACATACTTGCATCAAATGCAATATATTATTATTGTTCATTGCATTTATGTTATTTTATTCCGAAAATTACGTCAGTTAAATATTTGAGACAGATTTATATAGGTGGATACAGCAATAATAAATATATTATAATATTTTTTTAGAACATGTAAATTAAAACCTTTCGAATAGTTTTATTATAATTCGCATAAAATCGTAATATTGGAAACATTTTAGAATCCATATTTGAAGACCTGTTTCAAAATATGTTATAATTGGTACATCCATGAAGCTTTCAACATGCTCATCTTATCATTGTCTGTTCAGTAAACTTAATTTTAACCTCGTTTTTTAATTTAAATAAATGTTTAAATATCACTGTGTCCTATAAAGCACGATAGCATTAATTTGCATGTATAAAATTTGTAATATTCATGCTAACGTTAACACAAATTACACACATTTCAAATGATAATCGCGTGCTACCTCTCAAAATCAATATTTCAGGGTCCATGTAATATATTAATATACCTTTAATAAAATCCAGTTAGGTGCTTACCGCTCTTTATCGTTTCTGAATTAAGATATCGTTTATTATTTTCAGATAAGTATTAACATATTATATTTGTAAATCATGATGTCTCAATTTTGAATTAATTTCTTGAATGTTACGTTTAATTGAACCTATTTCACTAGAGATTACTGTTGAAAAATATGAGATTTCCAACTAATGAAAGGCTATCACAGAAAGATATTCCTTCAATTTATTCCACAAGGATGAAACGGGGAATATTACCGATTGAATTGAATAGAGTTTTCAATTGCATAAATTGTATACCAGTACCAAGAGATTTTCAAAGTGGTCTTATTCATTTAAATGTTCATTATTTTTAGTACACACTAAAAAAACGATGTTGTGAATTTTCCGCATTAAGCTTGACTTCATATCGCAATTTTTTGAAAATCGATACCGTGGAAAACCTCGATGTATTTAGCCATTAAAATCATCTACTGGATTTTGTTGTTGCTGCGAATTATAGAACCTATCAACTATCTCACCTCGATTGATACACATGAAAATCTTCATAGTGATTTATCATGTCAGCATAACTTAAACGTGTTGTAGACGATTGAAGACAAATTTTATTAGACAAGATTGATAACAATATAATGCAGTAAATTATAATTTACTGTTCTCCATCAACTAGAGTTAACCGTTCCACTTGGCATATAAAACATATAATGAAGTGTGCACAGTCTGAATTACTGCGCAGAAGCTGATCAGTGTTTCATAAGGGGAGAATTTATCGTCAAATATTTAAAACCTATGAGCTGCAATGTACACGAGTCTCTAGAAACAAAGGTCATTTTGTCAGTGAATACAAAGCATCAATAAAAATTAAATAAATAACATATTTTGCCATAAATTACACTCAATATCTCGTGTTTATAGTAACGGGTATCATAGTTTAAGAAGAGTTGCAATATTTATTATCAGCAAACAAACAAACAGATAACACCGAGAATGTTTTGCATGAATACGATTAAAAAAGACAATAAATAGATATAATCAGAATTCTTCCGGCTACTTACTTGAAGTTTCCGGTTTGATTTCCGCTATTGTGCAGAATTAATTCAGTAAAGTGACTACGCTTTAAATAAAATCGGCAGCGGAATAAAACCTGTGAACTAAATATCACGGTTCAAGATGTAATTTTTAGGGCTTACATTAGCAAAGTATCCGGGCACCTCGAACATATCATTGTTAAAAAAATACCGAATAATATGGACCAAAGATTGTATTGCTCGAATTTCCTGCGCTTAAATACCAAAACCGGTTTATTTTTTTGCCGTCACCTGATGGACACAGGAAAATTGTAATTATGTATAATATATCAGGTTCACCTTATTACGATAACCCTGTCCAAGCTGGCTCGATCAAGTTCAAACAATGAATAATGGTAGAATTTTAGTTTATTTACTACGAAAAATTTGAAATTATGTACCTTCCTTTCAGCAGGTCGTGCTTCCGGCACAAATACGCTTCCAGTAGTGATACGACATTTATAGTCTCAAACCTTACGATTTGGGAAAAGTTTGTTCGTAACTGCTCCCATTATGCTCATTGTGCAGTGAATACTAAGTTTAGAAAGGGTAGCTACTATCCTCAGCTGCAGAGGATAAAGCTCAAACATACATTTCCAATGCCCCTCACTAGCTTAATAGAGCGTACTGCTGTGAGCGCCTCGGTGTTGCTTTTTCTCTCGGATTGCATTGACATTTGTAACGCTACGACTAAATGTATTGAACACAAACGCTTGTCTTAATCATAATTGTTTCACCAAAAATCCACAGATGAGAGATTAAGTTGGAGGATAGTTTATTATGCATTTTGATTAGGAATTATAAGAATTCAGATAAAAACGATCCTCTTGAGTTTAGTGTAATATAAAGTACGCGGGTGTGAACGGTGGAGAATTTAATGATTAATTCAAGCAAAATAAAATGACTCACAATCGAAATTGATTTTGATTTATATTTTTTTTAATCAAATTATATCTCAATTTCCAATATATGTTCTTCCTATAGACGTATACTATAATAAATATTCTAGTTTAAAATGACGTCCGTCAATACTTATTTAAAAACGTTTAGAAGCAGAAAATTTTCTAAATATACGAGATTTCCTCAGATATCCAGTAGATAAAATATTAATAGTGATGAAAACCAGTCTCAAATACAGGATACATGGAAACCTAAATATTGTATTTTTTAAATCTAAATAATTGTTGTTCATAATTTTGTTATCGGTGCTGTAAATTAGTCCTTTTCTAACTCGTCAGACATTTGTGTATTACCTAGAAAGTTGAGTAGCTGAACAACGGACGAAATATTTCTGTGTAATTTATAAAATCAATATTGAATTCATTTTTATTGACTTACGATTTAAAATATCTTTCATGGGAAAGTAAATACCTATCGAAAATTTACAAGAAATTCAATTCGGTAAACGCCGGGTTAAATCTATTGAATTATGTATCCAATAATTTATTTTTACCAATTAATCAAATGACCACTCAAATCAAATTAAATAAATTCGACATCTATGCATGCTTATTATGTTCTTTAGAAAGTGAATCTTAAAACAATTTGCTTCTTTATGAGCCTGTTGAATAAATTTAGCACGAATAACAACGGCATACAACCGCAACAGTTTTCCCATTAGTCCAATGGTCCAAGCGCATGCGAATACTGAACATACATTCAATAAATGATGAGAGCACACAGCGCAAATCCTATGTGTGTGTGATAGAAATATGCCAATGAGAGATTTTCAAGAACTGTTTGGAATTTCATGCGAGTTTTCATACGTTAAGAATATGCTCCACAAATAGGTATCTTTCTTCTCATTAGTGATTCGAAAATAGCTAATTATTCCTCATAATAATTTATATACATTTAACTAATTGACTTTCACATCAAATTATGCATCATTCAATCGAGCTACGAAAATTGATTATTAAACTCACAATGTTGTCCTTTTTCCTCAAAGGTCACTATAAAACATATCATATATAATGTCCCACATTATTCGCTAGACGCAAATAAATAAAATGACTTGATTTTTTTATTTTCAAGGTTGGAAACATTTGGTTATATTAGAAAGTTTCTACATGCTCTTTGTGCACCCCAGCATGTGATTATCCATCAAAAACTTCAATGCTAACCAGATGGTATACGATCCAGCCTGAATATTTTTATTGGATATTTTTGGCAAGTATTCCATATAAATTGCTTTACATATCTTCTCAAAATGAAACGTGGGATTAATTCACGCAGAAGACACTTGGTGAATGTTCTCAGAATAAACATTTTCCTAACCATCTCTGTTTACCTTCAACGCTGAGTTGCACCATAAACTTGAAAATTTCTCTTTTTCTTTGGAGATTGTAATATACTCAAAAATTCATTCACGGTCTCTCTGTTGACAAATGCAATGGCATTACATATATTGTTAACGTCCTGTGTTATTTTGTGTGACTCTTTCAGATTTGAATGTGTAATTGGTATAAAATTCTTTGTCCGTTTTATTTAAACTAGCATAGAGCTGAAATGTTGGAAGATGTTGCACGTAGCTTCGTTATACTTCAATCTCATTTATTCGGTAAATAATCGTAATATAAAAAGTGTAACAATTATTATTTTAAATACGTACAGAAAGATCTTTTATTCACTTACGGATTAACAATCCACAATTGCGTTCAACTGTTAAGAAATTGAATATAGTAACATAATTAAAGCGACTAATAAATGCTATTCATTTCTAATTGCACACAATTGTTCCAAAAAAAATCGAACACAAACTTGTACGGACATACCTTTTTTGTTTAACGAAACTTTGAAAATAAATTAAACCAGGTAAATTAATTTTTCAGAAATACCACAACATTGGCGTCTTGATGAAGTTAACATGTATTTCATACTCACCCAAGTACGAAAGTTTTTCATCATCTAAATATAATATATAATGATATTTTTTCATTATATATCTCAATATTTTATTCATGAGAAAACTATATAAATTGAATTTCGCTCATAACCCACTCGGATTATTTGCCATTATAATTTTTGCCTTCAGGAATCGGCTATGCCCTAATTTATTTTTATTATAATCTCATAATCACTATTTCTTTCCTATAAACCATACTAACCCGCATCTAACTGCGTACTAATAGATGAAAGCAGACAATAAAGTGTGAAAAATACTGCTCTCAAAATCGCTTGCAATTACATTCATCCATCCTGGCCCACACTGAGATTATCGCCGCAAATCCTCTAAAATAATCACTTGTTCTATGTAACACAAGACATATGGTCTATACTGCTACGATATATACACTGCTGGGGGGCTCGAATTAAACAATTTCTTCACTTGATGAAACCAATCATCAAACATTTTTTATGTTGTATGTTGTGGCGGTGTGTGATCAGTTTAAGACTGGCAGGATATAAAATTTGGGGGAGTTAAACAGACAAACATACTACCATTTTGTTGATTCAACGAATAATGCAGCAAATAAATTTGTGTTATTCAAATGGACTTCGAATTAATATTATAGAGGATTTAATTCCTTGAGAATGATTAAATCATAATTATTTTTAAAATACTGACTAATAATTTTGAAAAATAATAGTTATGATTATTATTACTCACAGTTCCGCCATGGTTCTAGGAAATTGTTAAATGATAATTGCATTCATCATTTCCAATCAACATTATATATATATATATATATATATATATATATATATATATATATATATATATATATATATATAAAATTTATATGAATTTGTTTTTTTACTAAATTCAATCTTGTTGAAGTAGACTTGTGAAATTTGTTATCCCGTAGTGCATCATGTAATTTTTATTTAACTTAATTTCTAGCACTATTTCGACTTAAATGTTTACCATGTCTTAAATTTTTCAACAATTTGTTCACATGTTCGAAGCATATTAAACTGAAACTTAAAAATAGTGCAAACAATTACCGCGATTAACTTTTTCGAGATAAATCGAGATATATCTCTAGTATTTAATTCTAAAATAACACACATTGTTTTACTATATTCTTAAAATTATCGCGAACTCACCGACATTTAGACTTGTCGATTCTTAATGAAATGGATAGAATTAAACATAGTGTGCTATAGCCATAATAACCCTAACGATGTGTTTTACTCATTTCCTGTTGCCATTCACATTATCGAGAAAATGAAGTCCATGTTTACTCCCAGGAACCATTTGTGTAACATGATAATCAAATAAGAATTTAAATGTTCAAGTGGAATATATTTGCATTTTCTGCTTCAGTCAAAAACAGCAAAGTGAAATTTGGCTCAAACATCCAGTTCGCTGTTAGATCATATGCTGTCGCATTATAACAGCATTGTTCATTTCCGTAATTCAAAATTAATTATTATCATCATCAATCGTGTGTTTAAAATTTGCTACGAATGCTTTGTACAGAAACTTCCCCGTTATTAACTTTAGCTTAACTTACATGATGGAAAATTCATTGTATAAACGTCTCAGCGAATGAACACGACAAAATTTTGAATGCAGTACATGCTTTATAGAGCTTCATTTAAGAACATTTTTGCCATTGTTGCTTAGCTACTTAAAATGATGAAAAATATATGACTAATTCGATTGACATTTTTTCTGTTTCACAGCAATGTGTCCAGTAATAATTATTTTCTTTTGGTCAGATATTTACTAACTAAACTAAGGGAGTTTAAAATAGGCGGCTTAACATTTGTTTTTCAAAATTATTACATAATTTTACTCTCTATACAAATATTATCCGTAGTATTCAATGTACCTATGTGAATTAGTATTATTGTTTAGTCGAACCGATTTCCGCGTTCAACTGTAAAAAATGTTCACCGTCAGCAAATCTAATGTCATTGCAATCCATCAAGGGATAATGGATTATTGCAGTATGCACGGTGATTTTCACTTTAAGCGGTTTGGTTCGTGATGATTTAAATTTCAACGGAGAATTGTCGATGGTTAAAGGAGGGCGAAATCTGTATCAACATTGTTGTACTGTGCCTAACAATTGACCTTGATACATCCTTCGCGTTCATTCGTATTCCGTGATTGCTTTCCTCGTGCAGCTTTTGGATACCACGGTAAATAATCCATCTCCTGTGTTTCTTCTTCAACATTCTTAGGGACTTTATTGTAGTGGTCAGTCTACTACAAATTGGTGAGCCCGAAATACACGGATGCTTCGTGTTTTTTTCTGGTACGTCAAAATCTTCCTGCTTTACATCGGATGTTTTCAGGTAATTTTTCTTAACTCGCTTAATCGTGCATTTTCGCATCAATTGATCCTGTTCATCATGAGTGAATATGAACGCGTTATTTTGCATCGACGGTCATCGCATTACCCAGTTTTATTCCACAGGCCCTTTGGTTTGGTTTTCATTTTTTTAGAAACTGAATTTAGTTTTAAAATATAATTGATGAATCCGCTATGTTTTCACAATTCACGCAAAACTAACCGAGGAAGTTTTGATATAGGTACGTAACGCAGTCCTGAGTGCACCCATAGGTGACCGCTACCGTATCGTCAAACAGGCCATTATTTCCCGCACGGTCCCGTCTGAACAATCTAGGCTACATCAGCTGTAAGCAACTTAGAAATTGCTAAACAAAAGCCTTCTACCATACTAATGAACCTCGATCGGGTCATCGCACATTGACAATTCCTTACTAAAAGAAATCTGGCTCCGGCGTTTATCTGAGAGCGTGGAACTCATCTTAGTTGCTGCAAGAAGCACTCTGGTATCTTAGGTTTTGGAAATGGCGAGCAACATCGCTGAATTTATCCGTAGCTATCCAGATACCCATATTTCCACGTAACCGCCAAACAATCACTCACATGGTAATACAGCGGAAGTCAGCGATGCGGATCTGCTAGCTGAGTTTGCAGCTTTACGCAATGAGTTTCAAAACCTCACACTCAACTATAAGTCACGATCACGCACCCCATGCAGCCGACACTCAAGTATTCACACTCGGTCACCGGTTTGCTGGATAGATCGGAAAGACGGCGATGATGCGCGGCATTGCATCAAAACCTACGCCCATCTCACATCGCCAGCTGGAAACTCCGGAACCGACAGCTAACGACGACTCCTGTCGTTAGCCTGGAAAAATTGAGTCGCTTTTTTAAAATCAAAGAAAGCTCCTCCGGTCTACGTGACAAACTGAAGCCAGTAAGGACGTGTGCACATGCACTACAGCGTCGGGGATTGTCAACGCATAAAAATCCGCTGACACGCCAAAACCCTATTAAAATCTTTTGTAGAACCGGATAAAAGTTTCTCTCACATCCACGTAGAACTCGTTGGCCCGTTACTAAATTCACGTGGCTATACATACATCCTCACCTGCATTGACCGTTTCACCAGATGGGCCTAGGCCTTTTGGCTACGAAACTGCCCTTCCGATACAGTTGTACAAGCCTTATTTGAACATCGGGTAGCACAGTTCGGTTGTCCGAGTAATGTTACATCGAACCAAGGTTCCAATTTCGATGGCGCCTTCAGTAAATAGCTGACTACCCTGGGTGCCAACATCGCCAAACTAACGCCTGCCACCCAGTTGCGAATGGCATAGTGGAAAGTTTGCACAGGCAACTTGAAGCGGCATTAATGGCACACCTGAGTATTAACTGGACCGAAGTCCTACCTATTACCCCCCTTGGTTTAAGGTCAACCTCTAAAACCCTCTTGCAAGCCACTGCCGCCGAATTAACATTCGGTCGTACAATAACATTCACTGGTAAATATATCTCCCCGGATAGGTAATTATCATTTGCCTATGCAGATTACGTGGCGCACGTGCGACTTTGTACGAGTAGTTCCTACTTACCACAACCAATACTTCAGTCTAAGCAGTCCTACGTGATGAGAGAGTTTGCACCTTGCCAATATCACTTTCTCCTCGTATCCCTCCTTACACTGGAGCGTGTAGGATATTTAGGCGGTCCTAAAAAACAGTTTTGTTTGACCGTGACGGTTGACCCGACACGATCTTGATTGACATAGTCAAAGTGGCGTTTTTGAATAACAACGTTGTCTCAGCTTATCCGTCAGACCCGAACACCAGCACCACAGGTGATGACCCCTACCTCAACATCGACTATCCAACACCAACTGAAACAACGGCTAGATGAGCAAAATGGCAACCCGTGAAGTTCGCCGAAAATGTAGCACATTTCAAGGTGTTATCATCACTTATCATATGCGTGTGCATGTGTTCCCACCTCATCACTATGACTCGTTTGTGGCCTCAAACCCATGCACCTCCCACTGTGGAAACTGTGGCACGTGCCACTCACGAATCACCGACGCCATCCTACCCAGTAGATCGACATACACGCATCCTCCGTACATCCCTCCTGGTTCACATGCACCTCTCGCTGTGGAAAACGTGAAACGCGCCACGCACGGATCGCCGACACTTGTCGCCATTCTACCCGGGAGCACCAATCATGAGCATAAGCCGCGCAACACGAAACCTATCAGACAATTTCTTCACCAGCCCGACTACACGCCACTCAGCTTTCTTTAGGCAAGGCTGTTTGCCATCAACCCTGAGAATGCAGAAACTTCTTTGCACGGACTATGTTTTCGAAGCTTCTGGTTCTTCGTTATCAAGCTTACAGATGTGCTGACATATGCTCGTACTGGATTCGTACTGAGACCATGCAGACGAGCAATTCCCGCTGGCAGCGAATTCATCCCATATGATTTGGCTCCAGGCAACACGTTTACCTTATTTGACACGTGATTCGGCTTATAACTGATCGGTTTTTCGTGTACCTTTCCCTGGTCATCACCGACAATCGACCCATGCAGTTCAAGTGCCTTTGGCAGACTTTGAAGTGACTAATTGCCGAGAGACTATGTTCCAGCCTGGAACGACCTGACAACGCTTGGCCTGTTCAAATGTCAATTCCTGATCAGAAGTCTCCTCTGACCAGACTTCTTGGAAGAGGGCTGTGTAACAACATTGTTTTACTGTACCTTACAATTGACATTGATACACACTTCCTGTTGATTCGTGTCCAGCGATTTCTTCTCTCTACCTTCGTGCACCGTTTGGCTACCGCAATACATATTTCATCTCCTGTACCTTTTCTTCGACATTCTTGGGGACTTTATTATAGTGGTCAGTCTACTACACATCTCACCGAGCTCAATTACGGGCATTAGAAATTTCAATCGAGGCCGTGGATACAAAGGAAAACTTTGATCTAAAAACACTTTTTTAAAGAATCCTAAGGAAACTAGCTTGAAACCGATGCCTAATATTCCAGGTTTAATATTTTTAACAGTGTCTGTTAAAAAATTACACCTTCCAATCATACGTTGTCACGGATCTCATGTTTCAGATTTGCAGATTGAATAAGCTCACAGAGTATATAAAAGCAACAATTTTGGACTACATGTGTGGAGACAGGGCTAAATGAAGTACCGCAGAAGGAAGTTGGCTCTAAATAAACTATATATACATATTGTCAAGTTGGTTGATATAAAACACGGGGAAGATTGCTTGCTAGCAATCAGTTAAAGGTTTTGATTAGCAATTTAGAGAGCATTGCCAACAAACGCAGTTTAACTAAATATTTTGTTGTAATTACCAGATTTTCCTATTAACGATATGCTCATTTCTTGTCTTGTACGCTGTTCATTTGAGCATACGTAGTATCAAGGCCATTAATATTAATAATAACATAATAAAAATATAATATCAATTTTGTACATTATGAATATTAATATCGAAAATATAGTCTGTTCTCCTATGAAATAGATACGTTTTGTTTTACGGTATTGTAACGCAATTTAAATAATTTCTCATCACATTTTTTAAAAAGATGGTGTTTAATTAATTTATTTGAGCCAATAACCATGAAATTGCATTCTGAAATTCTTATTTACAGATCTGAGAGTGTAGTTTTTAAACCATAGCACACCTTCAACATGCAAATTTGAAAAAAACTAGGTGTAGTATTTTCCAATTATACAGCAAAGTGCATACAAAGTTGAAGAAAAACTGATCAAGTTCAGGTAAACTTCCTATTGTGAATTATTTTGTTTCAATGAAAATATTTAAGATAAACAACTTTGATATTTGTGCGTAGCAACATTTTGACGCATTATGATAATGCGGTTAAGAATGTTTTTGCACATTTCAGTATTTCCTATCTTTTTCATGAATTGTTCATAATTTGTAACATTTTTGAATGCACTGATTTTTACTTACCAACTTCTACAGCTAAAAGAGATTAAATGAACTAGAGAATTTCAGTATAAAATGAAAATATATGTGTGAAACGTTTGTTCTGATGAAATATTTTTGACCAGATTTTCATGGGAAATTGTTTTAAGCCTGTAAGCCATTATTGGGTAAGGTTGTCAGGACCAATATAGGTGTCAGGAAAATGCAGCCAAATGACGATCATTGTACCAGATCATGAGCTCAAATTTATATAAATGTTATTTATCACTTTGGTCTTACCAACGTCATCGAACATTAGAATACATGCACGTAACTTGCATACCATTTCTCCACAATAACTAGGAATGTGGATCCTGAGTCTACATGTCCCTACCGGATAAATATAAACAGCACGAAACTTTTCGTGGTGACTATGTAGAAATGCATGCAAATGGAGTTTTCTATGGTATTTGCAAAAATGTTTCGATTGACGACTCACGCATTTTAACTTTTTTGACGGAAGCTGTAGAAAATAAATTCGCAACGTAAAATTCTCAAACGGTACGGAAAATATAAATTTATTCATATATAAATATACATTATATATATATATATATATATATATTATTCGGCTCATGCAGTTGGGTTTTCATTCAGCAAACTAGGTGTAAAATAAATGTATTGCCACAAGTTTTTGAAATTAATCCTCAAATAATCAATGAAATGTTTTTAATTAAATTGATAAGTTTAAAACAATTTTCAATTTAATCCACATCATCGAAGTAATAAAATTTTAATTTATTTAGGAATCTCAAGTTAAACATTTGCGTTACATTACCTATCATTTGTTTATTTGATGGTAATCATTCAGATGTGACTAGTTTTCATTGAAATGTCGATAAGAAACAGTACCAGAGAACTATTTTAAAATGTTTTAACACCAATCAAATTTGCTTCATAATTGTAAAGTTTGTGACAGTTTAGTTATTGATTGGAATTTGATTGCCAAGTAATCACGCAACTGATAAACCTACAGAACACAAAAATTAGGAAAAAAATTTCAGTTGTTTTAGATGTAAGGAAAACCGTTGATTAAGATGTCAAACCTGTCCTAATATCGCCACTTAATTTATCACCTTATTCAAGATACAATTCCGATAATGGCATTAGCATTTTCATCAATCGTAATTTTTTTATTATTTGCGTAATGAAACTCACATTTCTCTGAATCAATTGTTTTTACTGAAAGGGTACAATCAGAAAATTACTTGATTCTTTGCTAGAAGATATCATAAAATTCACTCATTGCAAATGCGTATTCGGATTTAGATCAAAATCTTTGTGTGATTGCTATACACTAATTAATTAGCAGGCAATCAATTTGTATAAATCATTATAATTTATTCATTCTAGGAAACATTTTTAGAAAATAGATATGTGCACATGCAAACGTCTCCCATCGAATTCGACCTCGCACACTTATACACCCGTCAAAGAGGAGGTATAGATGAATTACATCAGGTGAAATTATAAACCGATTTAACGTCTATTACGTTTTTCCCACAGGAATCGTACTCATTAGATCCAAAATTAGTCACGTCCCTAGAACGCCACGAACACTTAACGCGTTGTCCCCTGAGGTTAACCTGCACAACGCTTATCACATCCACTCACGAATATCACAATACAAGAGAATGCCGATTGGTCATCTAATTTCCCAACTGAAATATACTACAAATCAATGGAAGCACTTTCCAACGGTTTGGATATTTTTCTAACTATGCTTGAAACATCATAATCAGTTTAATTGCTTTTTGAGGTCTGAATAACAGAATTTTGCAAATTACACTTTGGCATTATAAACAAGAAAGTGAAATAATAATCATAGAATCGCCTTCGCAGAGTCACTCCAGTATGCGATGAATGCCCACTCATTTCAAGCTAATATATTTTAGCATGACCGAAACATAAACATTGAAGTTGGATTTCTCAGAAGGACTTGATAAGATAAAATTCTCAATATATTTTTCTGTTAAACGTTGGCTTCATCAGCTAAATTGGACACAAATCTTGATGAGCATTTTGACGTCGGAAAGCATATTGAAAGTGCTTTCGAGTATTAACACAATTCAATAAACATCACGTTCGAACAATTGAAATATCATTTATGGCATTGAACGATTACTGACCTTCCGCGAAATATTCAGGTGAATGTAATACTTTTGTGCAAAAACAATGAATTAAAAGAAACTTAAAATATAATACGAAATATGTAAATAAACAATTGCTATTTGATCAAAAATTACGCTGTTTTTTATTCATGAATCTTTTTGTTGAACAACAAATGCAATGTACATATGTATTTCGCTCATATAAATGTAAGGTGATTAGAAGATTGTATAATCTATAAACCTGTTTTGATGCAAATATAAGTAATAACTTCATTAAATATTGGACTATGGAATTCTATCTAAACATTTCAGTATGTACATATATGTGCAAACATACAAATCCGGAGAAACATTCATTAATACTTAAACAAAATTGGTCGAACGATTGAGGGCAGCCCAGACCTATAGGTCTGCAGATAGGTATAGGATATGCGTTGTTGATGAACTCAATTCCGGTTTTGCCAACTTTTTAAAAGTTTTGAATATTTGGTACTAATTAGTAGTCACAAATAAGTTTCTTTTAATGAGGTATAATTTTTGAATGTTTGGGAGGGGGTGAAATGAACGCTATCGCAGTTAAACGTGTTCAATTCGGTTTCAAAAATACAATGTAATGTTCATTATCTTACCAATGGGCACTGTGTTCTTTTCATCCAAAATTACTGAAAAATATAATTATTATATATAAAGAAATTAATAAAGAAATTAATTTGGGGCAATTAATGTTACTTTCTGATTGCAATGTATGTTTAAGAATGACGCTTTACAATATATTCTTTACATTCGAGATTTCGGTGAGGTAATGACTCAGGCATATAAAATATTTTCCATATTTAGTGACGCAATGTTAACTAACATGATCACTCCTATATATGTGTTATCAAATGATATTATTATGAATAGCGCCCATCCTAACAACGTGGATGTTATAATACAGTATGTGGAACAAATAAAACAAATAAAAGTGGAAAGTTATGATAATGTCCTAGTAAAATTTTGTGATTGTTTCTTCACAGTTTCACAGAAATAAAATAGTACAATTAGTTAATAATTAACATTTTCAAGAATCTCATACAGCAACATACCCTCACTGTCCTCAACTAGATAGGATGACGAAAAAATGAATTAGCTTGGGCTTATATATATATATATATATATATATATATATATATATATAATATATATATATATATATATATATATATATATATATATATATATAATATATAAGTATTCATAATCAACATACCTTGGCTTATCCATATGTCTCCATCTATATTCAGAAGATTCAGTAAAATTGCTTTCATGTTATTCAGTATTTGGTAAAAATCGAGGTTCAAATTTTGATAATTCACCATTCAAATCGCTCACCTCGCACTAATTTACCTCTTTTGCATTTGACATCTGCAAGTAGATAACGTCAATTATAAATTTGAAGGTGTTCATGCTCCTATAATAAAATTTCTGATATGATCTCACATTATTTTGTTTCACTATAATGAACATAAATTCATTCGATCAGTATATTATGCTGCTCACATCCCCTTCACTTACAAACCACAAACGGTTTCTGGCCTTTTGCTGTCATCTGCTGCATACTATATGCGTTTTTGTTTAAATGCGAAATGATATTTTTAACTCTTGTATTTTATCCGTTTCAAGAAAAAGTTAAAACATCATAAGTTATTCACTCCAATGGATTATGATATTTAATTGACAAGTTTTCATTCAGGAAGGAATATCTTTGGCACTAATAAGATTTTCTAATTTTTGTTGCAGGTTTCTTCACTGAAATCTCTATTCATTGATTTAAATTAAATTTGGCTAGACTATTATTTCTGTATATGATAATTGCAAACAAGAGACAAAATGCTGCAAATGTTGTGACGATTTAGTGCTCTAATATTGATATCCCCTTCATCTGCTTTAGTTTCGAATATGCCAAGACAGGAACGCGGTGAGCAATTCAAAAAATCTGGACAAAATAAACCATTTTTATTTCGAATAAGTTTTGTAGAAATTTAGTTATTTTTAATGCAATTCACTCTGTCTTTTTCGTCCGAATGTATTTTGTATTATTTGTAGAAATGTTTTTTTGCAAGAAAGCTTTCAAATTTAGTGTATTAATGATAATTTCAAAACGTGCAATTAAATTAAACCTTCTGAATTATTTACAATAACTCTTAAAAATTCAAAAAAACGGCTGGAGGGTCAAGATCGTACTTTTCCTGAATGATGGCCTCAAACTGCACAAAATCGGTTTTGTTTCTTGTGGGATGAAATGCACACAAATGAGCATATTCTTTTGAAAAATGTTTGCGTGTTTTGCACTTATATTTTTCTTTTTTCAACTTACATTGTTTTTCTTTACTAGACACTGAAAGATATTTATTTATAAAATGGTTGAAATGATTATTATTGTTAAAAAATAGTGGTTTTGGTCAGGCATTCGTAATCGGTTTTTTTTTATCTTGAACAAATAAGGTAAATATTATAGCATTGCAAAATTATAAAATTATAAAATAATGTCCTAATTTGAATGTTGATTTTGCGACGTCCAGGCTGATTTTTAACACGTAAACGCTACTACTGGTGATTGGTTTGACAATGCAATCAAGCACGTCGCACGTTGAGGAAACCCAGATTCTACAAACAGATCACTCATAATGGAGCATAAACTGAATAACTCATCTAAAAATGTGAAACAGTCGATGTAACTGTCAAAACGTGATTAAGACAAATTCGCATATAGTTAATTAGGTTGACAATTCTGTTTTCTATAATTCCTCGTTTTCATTGCTGACTAAATTAGATATTACTGGCCTGTCGTGATGTAGAAAATCAACCGAAAACCGATAAACGTGTGGTAGTGCAGATTTTTTCATTTACTTGGTCGACAAAATCCACTGTGTGGATCAGTTATTCGAAGGTTGGCTGTGCCAATCTGAATAACTGTGGGTTCCTAGTGTAAGTTCATATAGTACAATTCAAATTTTTCAAGCCTTAGTCAATATAATCTTGTTTTCATCGCATTATTAAAAAAACACTTAGAAACCAGTTTTATGATTCACACACGTGTTTTCGGAACATTAAAATTTTGCCAAAATCATAACTTATTCAATATTATCCTGCCTCGCCGCTGAATGCGGTGTCTAAGAGATATCATACTAGTGTATTTCGTCAATTCCTTGTGTATCCAGCCAAACGCAAACATTTTGAACATTTTTCAAAGCATGTTCCGCTCATTTGTAGGCTTGAACCACATATTATCCTAATTGATCATGTGGACAATAATAACCTTTCCTATAATGATCTTCATGTTCAGTGTAAACGTTTTCATTTGTGTTGCCCAATCTACACACAAGAAGAATATTTGCATTTGAATTTATGAATAGAATGATTCGAAATTTATGAAGGTAAATAATCTTTCATTTGAGTATTAAGCCATATTTCCCAGTTGTGATTAGTGCACTGTCTGACAAAGTTTATGATTCCGACTTCATAATTTAACCAAAATCCGCTCCAAATTATTCGTTTATTATATTATCAAACTTGGGATAATGTTGTGGAAGTAATGATCAAAGAATGTGATTTTATTGTTTCCATTGAAAGTTTTATTTTATAACGTCTATATTAGTTAAATTATTTCTGAAATTTAATTCAGAATATAGATTTTTTTATTCAAGTAATTGGCAACTCAGAAATTATTGTGATGAAAAAATCATGTTGCATATCTGTCATCGATTATACTGAAAGTTCGAAAACAAACCTATGTGAAAAGTAGCTGGAAAAAGATTAGTATCAATGACGATTTGCATTCACTGACTCATAAACCGTAATAAAACGGTGCATATTGTTATCTTTTCGTGAAGATAGCGTTTATTATATATATATATATATATATATATATACAGTGGAACCCACTTACAACGAACTCGCTTACAACGAATTCCCACTTATAACGAACC